>RJWT010012276.1:0-22586 GCA_004365215.1 Cuniculus paca
AGGTTGGTTAAGCCAGATCAACTCCCTTCTTTGACTTTTGTTTCTTTTTTGGTAAAATACATTCATTCATTTAACTAATCTTTTTTTTAACTCATCCATTGTGCAAGAGCCAGGCATAGATGGCAGACATGACAGTTATTTGTCCCTGATCTCTTAAATCTGATGATCTCTCTAAGACTGATCAGGAATCTATGAGTGTTTCTCCCTCCTCCTCACTGCCGTACTATAGCATGCCTCCAGATAGTGCAATGGATGTTTTATACAACTATGACATAATATTTTTAATTTGACCTCTGGCGAGAATATGTGTTGCTTCTTGGTGTGGATAATGCCTAGAACTTTGGAGATGCTGGCCCATCGGCTATTAGGAGAACCATAGACTCCGGGTATTCTGTGTCCAGCCCAGTGTCAAAAAGAATCGAGCAAGCAAAATCACAGCAGTGAGGCCTCGGGGGAAATGCACAGTGTAGTCATGGGCGCTGCTTTCGTAGACTTTCATCCCTCGGGTTTGTTAAGGGAAAGCAAATGGAGGACTTACAGAGAGCAAGTCATAGAGCACCAGCCAACTGGAGCCTCCCCTGCCATGGAAAGTTACAGGTGGCCCAGAAGATCTGTCACTAAAATAGACAGAGAAACACTCTGAAGCACCATGAGGTGTTGATCGAAAGTGTGGTAGGAGATGTGGGTGGGGAAGTGGCTCATTTCTTGTGATAGCTGTGTGAAATATGTTTGCCTTTGAACCTATCCATAGAAACCGAGTTTACTGCTATGTGTAAGAAATAGCTATGTTCTCTCTTGAACTAATTTTTCTTTTGTCTACGGACTCAGTGCCTGGGATTAGAAGAGACACACAAGGCTCCTTCCAGTCTGGGTAATGCTCGGTTCTATGTGGCCTGGAGGATAACATATATGGCTCAGAAATAAGTACTCTCCCTTTCTCCACTGTGTCCCCACGAGTCACACAGTGGCACTTTCTTCTGGCTAAGAGGCACTCTCCGAGGCCAACCCCAGTGAGGTGCAACTCTCTTTGCATTCTTCTACATATAGCCCTGCTGATTTGTCTCTTCTTCTAAACTGGGGGCGCTCATTGTCCCTTTTCCACACCTTTCAAGCACAACATGGATAGAATGCAAGTTCTGATAAATGAGCAATTTGCATAAAACAGAGGCTCCTGGGGAAGTACTCTGCTTACCTTCTTGAATAAATTGCATCTGGTCCAGGTGCACGTAGTCTGGAGCTGTAGGGCTGGGGTGGGGCTGCTGGTGTCAGCCCTCCTTGCTCTTGATCCTTCGGCAAGCAGCCTCAAAGGCATCAGGGCCATTGCTCTACCTTCTTCTCCATTTCACTGGAAGCGGAGGCAGGCCTTGCAGGTGGCCTCTGTTATTTCTCCCATCCAGGAGAAGGCTCATCTCCTTCCATAGAGAAGTGCTCTGCAGCCAGGAGGGTGCTTCCTGAATGGGGCTGAGGGAGCAGTGTACAGGGGGCAGGGAGTGTATGGTGGCTGCTTTGTGAGCAGATGGGACTCTAGTATCTCTGCTTTGTCTCAGGGTATTCAGAGACCTCCCTAGGAAACAGCCCAGGGATGAACGTGGGACCCATGCTGTAGACACAGACCTGCTGCTCTGCACCTCTAAAAACCAAGGCTCACACCAGTGCGGCAGGGCAAACACCCTGCGCTGGCGGGAACCACATAGCTTCATTCTCATCACCTTGCTGCTTAGCTGGTTGCTTCTGTCTGTTGTCTCATTTTGTGTCTCCCCAAATCCTTGTGTAGACAAAGTACTAATCCCCTGTGTGCAGATTGAGAAGCCAGTTGGGTTATTTTCTTTTAAAAAGAGAAATGCAAATTTTACTTAAATATTAGGGAATGAGAGCAGAGCTTAGGAACGGCACACCTGGGAGGCTTTCAGGCCACACTCCAGACACCTCCAGGAGGTACCAGAATTCTTTGATGGCAAATGTTGAAACACAGAGATGCAAGGGTTTGAAGTCTCACAGTTTGCCGCAATGGAGCTATAGCTGTCTAAAGAAATGCCAAAGAATCTCGAAGTGTTTCCAGGCATTAATCTGGGACTATAATATCTTTCTCTATTCCTGAGAGACAAAGTAGGCAGTTGGTTTTGATAGTTAGTTTTGCAAGAAACACTTGGTCTCTGGCTAAGAAAGAGTTGGTTGTTTTTTATCCAGTGGTATGGTCTCCCCAGTCACCCCTATTCTTTATTCCAAAAAAAAAGACCCCACCTGGAAGTACAGTGAGTCTTGTGTAACTATAGCTCCATGATTTCAACCAATCACAAAATGAAAATTTTCAAAAAAAATTGCATCTGTACAGAAGATGCACCTACTTCATGTCATTGTTCCTCCTGCAATGTAGTACACCAACTATTTGGGTAGATCTACATTGTACTAGGTATCATAAGTAAGCTAATGAGGATTTACTGTACATAGGAGAAAGCAAGTAGGTTATATGCAAATATTAAGGCGTTTTAGACAGGGGACTTGAGTGTCTCAGGATTTGGGCTTCCAGAGGGAAGTGCTAGAACCAACCCCTCACTGATAGTGAGGGACAAATGTATATCGCATATGCACATTTGGAGAGATATTTTGCTAAATTTTGAGGGTATACATGCAACAATCTGATTTCAAATAGAGACTGTAAAGTTTGTGAAATTTACTTTGGGAGATTTTCAGGAGCAACAGTTATTCTCCAGGGCATTTGAAGTTGAGTTCACCTGAGCCACCTCTGTGACTTCTGGTCTACACGTTATGACACCCGTGGAAGGGGGAAAACAGCTTCACACGAGAGCCCCAAGTGAGAATCTCAAGGCAGGTGCTCTGAGCCGATTTGCAGTGGATCTGCTTCCCGCATGAGCGACTCTGTCTTGTGAGGCCTGGGCTTTATTTAGATGACAGCTAATGAGACTCTGGTTCTCCCAACTGATGCAGGGGCTGAGATGAGGACAGCTAGTATCAGCACGTTTCTCCAGCCCAGTGGAATCCTGTTTATGTCTGCCTCCTTTGCACTGAGCTGTTCTCTGATAAAGGTGCCTCCGTTGGCTATCATCACCTGTGTTAATTATCAACCCTAAAAGGTAACCAATTTCAGATTAGAATTTGGAGAGTAAAGTACACTTTGGCCATCACCTGGCCAAATCCTCTTACTATAAGAGTGAAGACATTGAGGCCCAAGGTGGTAGAGTGATTTGCTTAGGGTTTCATGGTTAGCTAATAGTAAAACTGATATAAGAGAGAAGTCTCCCAACTTTCAGTCTAGTGTTCTTTCCATTGTTCCAAATATCGTGTCATCTTGTACATATAACCATTGTGGAATAATAATAATAATAATTAAAGATTCTGGTTCATTAGATCACTCTCCCTTGTAAACAGGGACTGATGCCCTATGAAAGAAACTGAGAAGTTGAAAGCAATTTCTCTTTGGGGGATGATGCCTGGACAGGTATTCACATCACTCCTCCATGCACTGTGTAAGTAATGTACCGCCCACTGGTGGCTAATTCATGGGAACTGTGACCAAGAATTGTGAGCAGACACAAAGCGCCATCCTGAGCAGGGTGTGCTGTGGCGATGTGTCCGTGTGCTCATCCCTTTACTGTAAGCACAATGTGCTCCAGCTGCCTACTGCTCCTTTGTCCGGGGCCTTGAATGCAAAGACGCGAGACTGCCCGAGCCCAGCCTGCAGCACTGTGGCAGACCCAAGGGCAAAGATGTAGGTTTGAGGTTGTCAACCACAGAGATCTGGGGAGCTGTTTATTATCCATTGCTACAGAAGCAAAAAGGAACACAATCCAGTAGACTTTTCCTTAACTATTCATATCCTGATCTCACTTTTCACAAGTTCAGATTGCCAATCTATTTATCAGGTGAGACAATTGCATCTGTCGGATTAAATGCTTTTTGTAAGATCGTCTTGGGAAAACACAGAGGCACAACTTAAGTTAAAAGCTGTGTATCCTTCCCGAATATCAGAATGCAGTTTCCCGTGATACTTAAGTATGAGAATCTTATTGCTTTTGGGGTTGAAAACCAACCTAAGCAACTTGGTTTTTGTTTTTCTACTCTCTGCCTATCAATCATTTTTTTCCTATATTCTCTGTTAATTGTCTATATTTTCTATGTATTTATGCTGTTATCCTATCTATCTGTGACCTTCCTACCTTATTCTACCCATCCATCTTTCCATCTATCTGTGCAATTATGTATTTATTTGAGCTGTAGAAACAATACGAAAGTCCCATTATGTGTATTGTTGTGGGGCTGACATTTTAGTGACTGAAAAATCAGCTGAGTTGATAATGTTTAGGTTGGTCGGTCTGCATCTGATTACACTTGTTTCCAGATCCAAGCAGTTGTTAATGAAACAGTTGCTGTTTTGTTGACAGAACATTAATTACTTGATCTTAGGACTCAGTAATTGCACAAGCCCCCTCTGTATACGTTACTAATTACATTAGCAATTATATGGCATTTTAAAGACAAAGAAATGACTGAAGCAATTGCAGTGTCACAGGTAACCTGCTGTTAGATTTCAATCACATTCCTAATGTTTTCATGATGTGCTCGAACAAGCCCTGGCAAATCACGTGACACTGACTTGGAGAAATGGCCTGAGACTTCTTGCCTGTGAATGCACTGCCCAGCAGTAAGGCAGAGATAATGTGGGTAAAGTCCCTTTATCCTCTATGCATTATTTTCTTTCTCCATTGAAAGAGAAAGGGGGAGTGGACAAGAACAATGTGTTTATTCAACAAATATTTATTAAAGACCATTATCTAAGGCACTAGGGGTACAGAGTTAGTGCAGGACTTTGTGAACTTTAGAATCTTTTGTAGAAGGCAGGTGTTAAGTAAACCCTCAAATAAAGGAATGTACCAGTCAAGGCAGTGTTTGTTAGCTATTGTGACACACAGCCCCAGAAGCCAGGGACAATAGAATTGTATTTCTTGCTCACACCCAGGACCATTTCCAAGTAGTGACTCAAGCATTGGGCTCTTCCATGGTGTGGCCTCATCATTCTGGACTTGGTTCCCAGCTGTGTAGACAGAAGAACCAAGCAAGAACCTTTTGGAAGGTTTTAGGAACTAGGGCATTATTTTTCTTACATTCCATTGGCTAAAACTGATCACAAAGTTCCTTCCTCACTGTGCCAGACTGGGAAGTGTAGAGGGAAAGGAAGAAATAAGCATTTACTGGGTCTCAGTCACTGTACATAATTAGTGTCATAAAGGACATGAAGGTGGTACAATAGTGATATGTGATTGTGTCTGTCACCAACATGGCACTCAACATCAGTTCCCTGCTCTTCTCTACGAGTGCTTGTGCCACCTTGTGGAAATGACTCTTCTTCGTTGTGTGTAGTCCTCATTCAAGGTCCCTGATACCTCACCCCATCCCCATCACATGGTCTGGGTGACACAAAGACAAAAAAAGGTTGACTGACTCACTGGCATTGAAGTGCCAAAAACAGCCTATCAGTTATCATCATTGGGGTTCCTGGATGCTAACCCTGACTTTTCTGAGACTATTTTTCAGCTTTCTTTTTGAGTCTCTGCTTAACCTCATATTATTTCAATCCTTCTTCTTCCTAGGCTAACCAGCTGGTTTCTGTGCTTACATCCAACACACCCTGAGACAAGAGTAAAATTGAGATAGCAAGTTCTAGGAAGGCCCTCCCTGAGCATTTTTACTGATGAATGACACATAAGTTGAAGCTAACCAGGCAAAGAGTAGAGAAAACTGTGTTTAAGGCAGAGGAAATCACATATACAAAGGCCCCATGGGTGAAAAAATAAAAAAAAGCTTGTATCCTTTGAGAATCATAAAGCCTATCTAGCTAGAGTTGGTGGAGTGAAGGGAAAATGGTACAAGATGAGACTGGAGAGAAGGGAAAGTAATAGATTTTCAGCATTTCATAAACAATGGTAAAGATTTTGGATTATTCCAAGTACAATGGGAAGTTACTGAAGGTCTTGACAGGGAATGCAACGTGAGCCAACTTATACTTTTAAAAAACTGCTTGAGATAGTCTGTGGGGGATCAGTAGGAGGAGAGAGTAGGTAGAAGCAAGAAGATAATACAGGAGTGTTCTGGAAGGATGGCCATAGAGTGTCTTGATGACTAGCCCAGAAAGTGAAGACAGAGAGAGAGGGAGAGAGCTAGAAAGAGACAGAGAGAGACAGAGACAGACAGACAGCCAGACAGACTCCAGGTATGCATTGGCATAAAGCTGCCCTGCCTGGATGATGAGTGGTTTTGTGGAGCCAAGGAAAGGTGGCCATGAAACGTGACTCTCAGTTTCTGGAGGGCATATTACAGAGATACAAAATTAAACAAGGAATAGAGGATGGTGGAGGAAATAAGAGTTTCTTTTTGGCATGTTAAATTGGAAATCACCTTGGAAACCTCAAGAGGTGCTGCCCAGTGTCCACACAGTGCCCCCCTTATGCAAGGAGTTGTATGTCAGGAGTCCTGAAATCACAGACCGTACCAACACCTAAATACATTCACACTTTGATAAACTTTAAATTGTAAGTTAGGCACAGTAAGCAATATCAATAGTAACTAATGACCAAATAGAATGATGCTAACACCAGACTGTCTCCCTTTCTCGCGTGTATCTTACTGTACTGTACTCCTTCTCCTTCACGTTGGCCACAGGTCCCTGATGCGCAGCTGAGGAGGGTTGGCTGTGTGTTGACCTGGTGTTCAGAAAAGAAGCCTCAATGAGAGGTATAAAGTCAGATGTTGTGGGCATATGCAGAGTGTTTGAAACCACGGAAAAGAGGCGACAAAATGTCTGCAGCCCTTCTGGCTCTGGTGACTCTCACATCTGTTAGTCTATAAACAGTCACCAAATCCCAACATCTGCCTGCATTTCTAACAGGTTGGGAAGATCCTGAGTCCTCCTTGCCCCAGGCCAGCAAGCACGCCAACCTTCCCCACCCTACTCACTAGACACCTTTAGAGTGGCTCCATCTTTCCCTAGACATGGTCAAAGCCTTGCTTCCATACTGTTTCCCTTTGCCCTTCTACTCCCTTGCCTTATTTTCTGTAGAAAGCAGTCCTACTGTTCCTCCTCCCCAACCCAAGCCAGTTGTGCTCCAAAGCAGCTCAGCTCCCCACTTTGCCAATGGTACTCACCAGCCCTAGTCTGCAGGTGACTCTCTTTCCCCAGCTGAGCCAGCCTGGCCTCTGAGAAGCCTTCGAGAAAGATCAGAAAGCCCATGTGCTCCTCCATGGTGTCCTGGTCCCCAGGCCAACAATACCCCTCTGGTGCAGAGATGGCAGAGACTAGGAGCAGCAGATGCCAGCCGTGGGAGTCTCATCTGGGGACTGAACCTGAAACACCCCCCGGACAGCATGGAGGTCCCAATGACCTCTTCCCCTTCACAGTGCTGGGCCATCTTCCTCAGCATGCTGGGGCCATGTGTGAGCAAATGGCTCGGCTAGGCCAGGGACGTGCGTATGAGAGCCCTGGAGCTTTATCTGTACTGACATTTCTGCCTTGGTATGTGTGACTGCTGTTACACATATGGATTGGATCAAATGAGATAATTTATGCAAAAGCACTTTGAGAGTTTTAGAGGCCTCTCCATCGCCTGGCTTCTTGTTGCTGTTACCACTGCGTGGAAGAGAGTTTCCTCTTCAGTATCACCCATGTATTTAATTAAAATGAAGAGGCAAACTGCAAACATACACAGTGCTTTCTCTGCATCTCTAAATGCAGTGACCATACAGTCTACACCGTCTAGGATTGCCTGTAATTTTATTCTTTGCAGCTAACGTGATTTGTTGAATCCTTAACTAAGTGGAATTCAGTTATTAAACCTCGGTAAAATTTTTTCTCTCAAAAATACATTCATGAGTCAGAATGAAAACTTGTCAGACCATGGGTTTTATTGTTTGGAGAAGTGTTTATTATCATACCCTGCATAGGATGGAAAGGACTCAGAGCATTTCTCTCCTTTCTGATGCCCTTCCTGAGGGAAGAGGAGAGGACAATCAGTTCTTTTTGACAAATGAGCAAAACCAGAGGGGTCAGCATGGCACTGTGGCATTGTGAGGACAGCCACCCTGGGATTTAGTTGGATTTCAGTGGAAGAGGAGGAGAAAAATGAAGACCAAATATAGTGACCTTGGCCCTTGTCACTTCTCCCTCCTTTGTCATCCAGCACTTCCCAGGAAGGAGGCTGCATGCTGCAGGGCAGACAGGCTGTGATGACCGATCTGCGGCAATGCCTCTCAGGCTATGTCTCCGGGATTCCTCATCACCTACTGGAGGTGCAGGGAAGGGCAGAGGGAAAGGAAGGAAGGTGGAGTGACCTGTTTGTCACTTCTTAATCTGCTCAGAAGGAGTTGCTCACCAGTCCCTGACACAGGGCTCACAGATGGACACATCCTTGTCACTATACTTTCCCCTCGTGTTTTCTCACACATTCCTTTTTGGACAGCCTTTACCTAAAATCCTAATATGAGGGTTGGTTGCTATAACTTTCAGAGGACACAGCAGAAAGATTGCTTTTGGTCTTGGAGTCAAGAGAATTTTTCTAGACGATTAGATGGCAAGATTTGCATTGAGACTTCCAATAAATCCAGTCCTGCTACAAGCCGATGCTACCATCAGTGGCTGGTCAATGAATTCATTAGGCCTTATTTCTCTTAATGAGTACAGTGAGTTACCTCTTCCAATTTTTTGGGACAGTTGAAACACAGGTCAGTCACCTGTGTCCCAGAAGTCTTCGCGGATTTCACAGTTTAAGCCTCTGTGTTCTTCTCTTCTATCATGGCTTAGAGCTGCATTGTTTTGTACTCACATGAATCAGAGGCTTGATGAATCTTGAAACAAATACCTACTAGGTGCTTTGCATCTTCACATACTTTATTTCCTGATGGGAATTCATTTTCCAAACAAATAGGAATGAAATGAGATAACATATACAACAGCATCCAACAGAATGAGGTACCCGGTCTCAGTGGTGCAATCCTTACTCAGCAAAGTGACCACATGGAGATTTCCACTCTGGAAGACCAGATCTCTTCTCAATACATCATGGCAATCACATTCAAAAGCTGTTTTCCTTTAAAAAAATAAAAAACCCCACTAAAATCCTATCATGTAACAAGTCACCAGCCTCCTAAAATGAAAGGTTAGAGAGGACTATAAGTCATTTTGAAAAGAATTAAACACAACATTGCATGACCAGGAAAAAGTTTGAAAGGCAGCAATCAAGACATATCACCATTCAGACTTTTGATGGTATTCTAGATTATTTCACTTCAAACAAAGCTGCCATTTATTCCTCAGTATTTAAGCCAACTTGGGAACTTTTCTGGGATAGACTCTACAGAAATAAACTTTGTTTTCTGCAAAAGGCCTCATCAAAGACATTTGATAACTTATTTCCAGCTCCCAATAGTATTTCTGGTATGTTGGTTAGACTTATAGGAAGGGTCATGGAGATGATATATAAGGAAGCAGTTTGAAGAGTAGAAGAGAAAGAGCTAATATATAAAATTCTCTAATATATACCCAAAAAGGGATGCTTTCATCCATGGGACCTCACAGCCCGACCATGAGGCAAGTAATATTACTTGTGAAGAATCGGAAGCTAGTGAGGACAGCATCTTACTCTTGATAATTGGATCAGTTTGAGTTTACTAGAAAAGCAGATTTATTATAACATACAGATGGATTCACACAGTAGGCTCACAGTGGCCACCTGTGGAGTCCAGGGTGGAACAGTGCAAAGGGGCCATTTGCACACTAGGGAGCCAGGGAATTCAGTCAAAGCCTGAAGGCCTGGAGCTCACTGCAGAGTCTAGTGTAAGTCTGTAGGAAAGCCGAAGGGTCTGCATTGGAAACCTGAAGGAACCAGAGACAGACATCCAAAGGCGATGGTGAAGACCAGAACTCCTCTGAAGAAGAAGAGGGCAGACTTCTTCTCTCCCTTTTTATTCCATCCAGCCTACAAGCTTATTGGTTGATGCCATATACAGCCAAAGGGGGTCTTCTGTCTTCAGTTTGCATGTCAGTCATCCGTACATACTCAGAACGGTGCTCCACTAATCCGCTAGACGTTTCTTAACCCATTCAACTTGACACTGCAGTTAACCATCACAGTAACTCAGCTGACTAAAGATGTGGAGGAATCAGGCATGAGCCCAGCTTCCTGGGCTGCCCCCTTGAGCACATGGCATTGCCATTTGCTGACGTGAAATTCTCTGGTTGAGGGCAGGTTTCGGGAGAGAATTTGAAAGTTCTTTAACATGTTGTTTCTAAGGAAAATGTCCAATTAGACATCTGCTTGAACTTAAAAAGAAAAAATATAAGTTTGAGAGATAACAATATAAAAATGAGTACTGAAAACAAAGATCAGAACAAGAGTATAAATTGGCACAACCTCCACAGGTAGGGGAAATCATGTAATTCATCATTATTAATAATAATAATTACATTGAGACAATGTCCTTGGCAAAATAGAGCAATTCAACATTTTATAGAAGGAAATTAGCAAAATTTGAAAATTATAAATGCACATATTTATTCACACACTTCTGGGAACTCATCCTACAAATATACTATAAATATACTACAAATACATGCACATAACATGCAAAATGAGAAATTTATTAAATATAACTATGTTATTAATAATGGTAGCAAAATACATACAACTTACATGCCTATAAGCAGAGAAATGATCAGATATTTAAATTTAAAAATTGGAATACAATACAACTATTAAAGTCTAGACTTCTCTTCATATACTAATATAGAAAATCTACAAGGTGGTTTTTTATAAAAAGCTGGTTAGGAAACAGTGTGTAGCATGTGTCATATTTGTGAGAGAAGGAT
This sequence comes from Cuniculus paca, assembly GCA_004365215.1. Lineage (NCBI taxonomy): Eukaryota > Metazoa > Chordata > Mammalia > Rodentia > Cuniculidae > Cuniculus > Cuniculus paca. Next base: position 10,874 of record RJWT010012276.1, read on the forward strand.
CCTTTACACACACACACACAAACTACCTCTGGAAAAATACTCAAGACATTGGTAATACATTGTCTCCAAAGAAGAAAGTTGTATAGCTGTGGGACAGATGTCAGAGGGAAATTTTTCATTTTTACCTTTTCAATTATCTTATGCTTTGAAGCATTTAAAAATATTATATCATAAGAAAAATTTCATCAACTTAAAGTGTAAATAAATCAAGCTGGGTGCACACCTATAATTCCAGCACTCTGGAAGCCTGAGGAAAGAAGACCATAAGTTTGAGCCCAGACTGGGCAACTTAATGAGACTCTGTCTCAAAATAAAAATTGAAGAAAGGGCTAGGGAATGTAGCTCCACGCAAAAGCCCTGGATTTAATCCCCAACACTGCAATAAATAAAATGAAATGTAAATAAATAATCAAATTATGCAATATCACACTAAACTTTAGTAACCCATAGAAGAAATACACTATCGGAGTTGCAGTATTTTATACACTATTTCTTATAAGGCAAGAACTAAAAGTATGGGAGAGTATGCAGGAATTTTACTTCTCGGGCCTGATAAACAAAATTTCATTCTTTCAAACCACCAGGCTAGATCAGTGAATGAATGATGGCAAATTACTATAACCAACATTTCAGTTTAACACATGGAAAGGGGCAGCAATGGCATCCAGGTGGAGAATAAAGATAACAAAGATGCTTATTCTTGTAGGCGCTTTGAGCCAGCAGGAAGAAGCGATCCCTTCTTACTCATCAATGAATGAAAAGAAAGTTACTATACGAATCTATGAAATGTTCTACAAATTTCAAAATAAAGAACATCACATGCAAGAGTCAGAGAAAACGCATGTATTTTTGAGAAAAAAAGATTTTATAAATTAAAGCCAATTTTACGTGGCATTTTCATTAAAATCTCAAAAAGTCCATGAAAATTTGGAGTTAATGAAACTATATAAAAAAGTTAAAAGAAAAAGAAACTGACTGAGGATTAGGCTGAAATTGAACTTAAAAGGTAGTAGAAAACAACAAGAAATACATATATGTATTCCACACACACACGTGTGTGTGTGTACGAGCATTTCAGGTTGGAGGTAAAAATTAAAAATTGCGCAAAGTTTCAACCAATGAGGAGTAACTGGTTTCACGCTAATGCTTCTCCTTAGATAAGAAAATTGGACAGCATAAACCAAAGTACTCTCTTCAGGCATTGAAAACAAGCAGAGCAGGACTGTGACAGTGAGAGACAGAAAGCTGTCGTGGTGAGCTCTGCAGCTGAGTGGCTTCTTCAGCACAAGGAGGTGTCCTTGCTGAGCGTGGCAGGTGTGCTGTGTGGAGGAACAAATGGAAATTTAGGTTGCGGGTAGATGACTACAGGCAAAGAAGGTATGGTAACGAAGAGACAGAGACAGAGGAAGATATTCAGAAATCTGTTTAGGGACCTCATAAAGTCTGATGATGAATGGAAGACACAAAAATGTACTGTGCAATTCTACAGGGTCATCCCAAGTCAGCTGTGGGTCAGCTGCAAAGAGCTCACATAGGCCTGGAAGATGTTGGTCTTCTGATCAGTCAAAGTAGAGAGATGTTGCTGAACACCTGAGCTCTTGGTAGAGACTCTTAGAGGTCATGTCTTAGTGATAGACTAAATTAACTCTAGGGTAAAGTCTACTGTATAAATTCCCCTACAAAGTTCGAACAAATCCAGGAACTATCAAATTGACCTGAGAGTAACTTGTCTACTTTTCCAAACAAAAATCCACACCTTTTACAGAAAGACAACAAAATCCAAACCTTTTACAATGTTACGTTTACAATACCCAGGATTCAATGAGAAATTTATTAGACATTACACAGAAGTAGGGATATATATTCCATAACCAAGAGAATAATTAGTCAGACAATTTCACAAATTGTGGGCCCTAAGGAATAGCAGAAAGGATATTCATAGTTATTATTATAAGTATGTTCAAGGATTTAAAGAAAATCATGATCATAATAGATAAGGAAAGATGTACAAAAAAAAGAATCATTTGGAAATTTTAGAACTTAGTACATTACCTCAAGTGGAAAATACTGAATGGGTACATATTATGCACAACCCCTGCCCTACAACAATAGGAACTATTCAGACTAAACCATAGAGAGAAGAAGGCTGAAAAAAATTGAACAAAGCTAAGAGGCTTTGGGATAATGTCAAATAATTATGAAATTAAATTTTCTGAAAACTGTAAAACATTGCTGAGAAAATTTAAAAATGCCTAAATAAATTGCCCCAGTTTAATAGATTCCACAAAGCTAAAATCTCAGTAGAAAGTGGCATGCTGACTCTAAAGTATATAAGGAAAAAAAAAAGTTTCAAAACAGCCAAAGCATCCTTCAAAAAGAAGAGAGTTGGAAGGCTGATTTCAAAACTTATCCTAGAACTTAGGGTTATTACAGATTTAATTACACTGGCATAAGGGTGCATGTATAATAGATCAATGAAACAAAATTAAGGAAACAGATTTGAAGCAAATATATGCTTCATTGATTTTGACAGATGTGTCAAGGTAACTAAATGGAGAAAAAAGAATCTTTTCAATAAATGGTAGTGAAAAAATGGATACACGACAAGAACTTTGACTCTACTTCAGGTCTACCCTATTTCAAGTCCAGCTCACAAAATAATTTGAAACAGATCATAACTCAAAAATACAATCTAAAGCTTTAAAAGTTCTGTAAGAAAATTTTAAAAAATCTTTGCAACAGTGGGGCAGACAAATATTTCTTAGGGTGTACCAAAAAAAAGATGAATAAATTGCATCCCACCAAAATTGAAAATGTCACCTCTACAAAGGACATTTCAATTGGCAAAACAAATAAACAAACAAAACCTAACCTAAACCTTTCACAGTTTTACAACTACTGGTTCTAAATGAATCACAGACTTAAAAGTAAAGCATAAAACTAAACCTATTTGTTAAAATTAAAAAAAGTCTTTAACATCTAGTTAGGTAAAGAATTTATATACTTGACTCCAAAACTATGCACCATTAAAGGTAAGATGGAAATGTTGGATCCCATTAAAATTAAAATTTTTGTTCTGCAGAAAATCCTACTAAAAAGATGAAAAAAATCAAGCACTGACTGGAACAAAATATTTGCAAACCACATATCTAGCAAATGCCTGCTAGTCAGCATATTTAAAGACCTTTCAGAACTCAAAGATTAGAAAAATACAATTAGGAAATGAACAAAACATAAAGAGGTATTTCACAGAAGATGGTACTTAGGTAACAAAATAGGTACATAAAAGATACTCAACCTCACTAGCAATTAGGGAAATGCAAATTAGAACCATAATGAAAATCCATGCATACATATCATTAGGGCTAAAATGAAAAACAGTGACAAATGCTGGCAAGACTACGGAGAACCTGATTTTCTCATACATTACTAGTGGAAGCATAAAATAGTATGGCTGCTTTGGAAAATGATTTGGCAGTTTTGTATAATGCTAGACATGTGATTGCCATATAACTTGACAATTGTATTCCTGGGCATTTATCCCAGAAAAATGAAAACTTATGTTTTAAAAAAATCTGTACATGAATTTTCATAGCAGCATTATTTGTAATAGCTCCAAACTGGAGACAAACCACATGTCTCTTAATGAGTGTATGTTTAAAAAAACTAGTATAGAATACTACTCAGTATTAAAAATTAACAAACTATTGATGTATGCAATGACTAGAATGAATCTCAGGGGAAGTATGCTGAGCAGGCAAAAAAAAACTTCAAAAGATTACTTGCTGCAATTCCATTGATATAACATTCTTGAAGTGGCAAACTTAGAGAGATAGAGAATAGATCGGTGGTTTCCAGGGTAGGGGTGCAGGGTATGGGATGGGGGTAGTTAGGTGTGATTGCCAGAGGGCAACACAGGACTCCTTGTGTCCTGCATCTTGCCTACGGTGGTAGACACACAAACCTATACCTGTGACAATGTCTTGGTTACTTTTCTCTGGTTGCTGGGACAAAACACCTGACACCCAAAGTGAAGCAAGGAAAGGTTTGTTTAGCTTACAGTTTCAGGAGATTTCAGTCCATAATCAGCTGGCTCCAAGGCAGGGTGGCATGGCACTGGGGCAACACTTCAAGGCAGCAGCCACAGCAAAAGAGGGCAAACGCCCAAGCCTCTTCTCCTCCCTTACATTGTACACTGGGCTCCCCCCCACCACCTTCAGGGTGGGTGTAACATTCACAAAATGTCCTTTGCACAAGATGAGAATGTTTACAAAGTAAGATCCCTGGCTCCCTGCTGAGTCTCTCAGTTAAACTTCTAAATTTCTCGAGTTGACACAATGTATCAACCACAGCAGATAAAGTTGCATTGAATAAGCATACACACATGCAAAGAAGATGGGTAAAATGAGAGAGCTGAATCGGGCGATGGATTACATGTATGCCAATATCTCAGTTGTCATATTATCCTACAGCTTTCTAAGGTGATAACACTGAAGGAAATGAGGCAGAGGGTATACAGGATGTCTCTTTGCTGCTGCCTACAACTGCATATAAATCTACAATTATCTTAAAATATTACAATACAAAAAATGAGAAGGCAAACCAAAGACTAGAAAAAAATAATTCTGATGACATATCTGACAATGAATGTGTATCTGGAAATCACAAAAACTAATAAAGAGACAAACCACCCAATTGGAAAAAAAAAAGGGCAACTAATTTGGATAGACTCTTGGCAAAAAGGATAAACAAATGAGCAATAAAGCCGGGCATGGTGGTGCATGCCTGTAATCCCAGCACTCAGGAGGCTGAGGCAGGAGGATCACCATGAGTTCAAGGCCAGCCTCGGCTACATAATGACTTCAAGGCCAATCTGAACTACACAGTGAGACCTTGTCTCAAAAACAAAACAAAACAAAAGCCTTTTTGGAAAGATGTTCAACATAACTCTTCATTAGGAAAATTAAAATTAAAATCATAATGAGATATACTATACGTACATTAGAGAGGCTAAAATCAGAAATTCTGACAACATTAAGTGTTAGTGCGTGGCGGAACAGTTAGAAATCTCACACATTGCTGGCATGAATGAAAATAGTACGACTTTGGAAAACAATGTGAATATGTGGCGGACCGGGCTGTGTAAGGGTTGAGCTGCTGACCACGGTGCTCTGAAGAGAAAAAACACCACAGCTGAGGTAGCCGAGGACATTCATTCCCTATTCCAGAGCAATAAACTGTCAGCCTTGGAGATAAGACAGCTCTCCTAATTGGTAAGATTTACTGCCTAAGACAGTCTTTGTTCTAATTTCCAAGGTCCTGCTCAGATTCCTGCCTTTACCTTAGCTATCCCTTTCCTTTGCTTGAAATCCAATAAATACTGGATGCCCAGAGAAGTCTTTCTCTTATCTCCAAGAGGGTTCTGACCTTCCTGGACTCTCCAGAATCATATTACTTGTTTTATTTAAGCCTTCGCCGTACACTGGTTTTAGGAGATTGGGGGACTCAGGCCAAGTTCTGAATAATATTTTAGAAAATCAAACACGTTTACTATTCGTTCATTTCCATTCCCATATTTTTACCCCAAGAAATAACCATACAATTCCATAAAAATGTGCATAAATATTCAAGCAAAAAACTAATTTAAAAATTAAGTAATACCTCTATTCATAAAAGTCTAATTTAAAAAAAAACCCAATGTCCGTTGAGAAGTGAATATGTAAATAAATTGCAACATAGTCATGTAATGGAACATTGCTACTGTTCAATAAACAAGAATGGACTACTGGTGCAAAAAAGTGAATAAATCTCAAAATCTTTATGCTTAAAGAAAAAAAGACACAAATAGCTACATGCCACATAATTTCATTTATATAAAATTCTACAGAAGAAAAATTAGTTACAGAAACAAGAAGCAGGTAAGTGGTTGTTTTCACTCAGATTTGGGGGCACTGATGGTAAGAACCATGAGGGGGTACTGGGGAGCATTCTATATACCTTGACTGGCTGCACAGACTCACCACAACTGATCCAACTGTACATGCAAAACGAAAGCCTTTTATGGTATGTCGGAATTAATTATATCATACAAGTAAAAAAAGGATCTTGAAGAGCACACAGATGCTGTAAAATATAAAGTGTAAACTCGAAAATAAGCTTGACGTGGAGTGGAAGGATGAAGAAAGGCGAAGAGAGAAAAAAAACCCGTAAGTGTGAAGTACCGAAGATTACAGAAATCTAACACACTGACACTCACTGTCTTGAAAAAGAGAACAAATGGGAAAGAAGCAATAATTTAGCAGGTAATAGCAGTGTGGCCATTAATTGTGATATGTCAGCTTTACTGTCATAAGAAGTGTGATTAGGCAAACACAGTTCCAGGGGTACTGTGGATAACTGAGATGCACTTCAGTAAACTGAGGGGGAGAGACTCACCTTGGTTGTGGGAGACACTAAACAATAGGTCTGCAGCCCGGAGGGAGTAGAAATGGAAAGAAGGTTGCCCCTGTTTCGAAGAGCTCATCTTCTTGACTGGTGCGTCCTTTGCTCCTGCTGCCTTTGAGCATCAGCCTCTAGGTGTCCAAGTTTCTTCTGTCTTTAAGTGCAGAATCACACTGGTGCCTCTTGCGAGCTTCCAGGCCTTTGATACCTGAGCTGGTGCTACGTCCTTGATCTCTCTTCTTCTATGGCTTCCATTTCTTGGGCCCAGCAGCTGCTGGAGCCTCCAGTTCTCTAGATCACAGACGACCATTGCAGACTATCCCCCTCTGATCCCATACGCCTACTGAATCACTCCCTCTGCATAATTATGCACATACAGAGTCAGCCCAAAAATGTATACACACTTCAGGAAAAGAAAAATAGCAGTGTTTTCTCAACAGATGGTGCTACCCTTGTGTGGGGGACCCTAGAGGATGTCGCAGAAAACCCTCGATAATGCCAGCCCTTAGACAAGAAATTGAAAATTCATGTGCAGCAATCTCAATGGGCACTTTGACCAAGGTCACCCAAGCAGCAGTTCACCATACTAATAAATGTCTGAAAGCTAACAGCCACCACTTTGAGCACCTCTTGTATTGCAGAGGGCAAAAGTAACTTGTATTAATCCTGTGTTGTCTCAATAAACTTAGTATTACAACATTTGTACACGTTTTTCTATTTCTGAAGTGTGCGCACATTTTTTTAGGCAGACTCTGTATTTTCTATTGATTCTGTTCCTCTAGAGAACCATACTGTGTGTAGGAAATATAGGTAGGTAGGTAGCTAGATATACAGCCTGCCTACATATTATACAATTTTCAACAAGATATAGGTAACTTCTCATTCTTGGAGAAAAAGAAAACATGGTACATAGAGTCATATATTTTAAAAAAATACCAAGGCAAAAAATGGTAAAACCTTTGGATGGAAATAGTGTATCCAACGTGAAACTAAGTATATCATTTATAAAGTAGACATGAGTGGGTTAATCTTCCTTATAAGAGAAAAGTATTTTTAACTTCTGGAATAATAATTGAAACACAAACGTTTGATTTTTCTACGATTTTAACTGAAATGACCAAAAGAAAGTAGGCTAAATGAAATTAGAATAAAACCTGATTTTTTACATCTAGGAATTGTTCAGGTTTTATTCTATGCTTTGAAGAATTTATGCTATATACCTACAGAATAGGACCAAATTAAAGAAAGGTAACAGGAGCATATATTTGCAACTCATTGCCCCAGAATGGCTTCTAGGCAGTAGGCAAAGGAGATTTGACCCCACAAATATCCCTTAATTCTGAGTAGTCCTGACAGGATATAAGTGCAGATTGCAGGGCAGATGGGTTATACTCCCGTCAGTCTCTTTTGTCACTGCTCTTCAGTGATATTCAGTGACGATTATCCCAGGAAATCCAGAAGTAACCAGGCACACCCAGGTCACAGGCAGTTCTAATAATAATAAGTGAGTCTGTTCTAATAAAACAACAGAACTTTTCTCTGGTGTTGAAAATAACAGCTCAGCAAAATATGGGAGCAGAGCCCTCTCAGTCTTTAACACAATTAGTAAGCAAAAAATACATAAGGAGGGAGTGCCTTAATAATGTAATAATATTGACTTAACAAATACCTGTCTACCTTTGAAAATTTCACCTTTTTTCTCCCCCTACGCCTTGGGTACCTGAAATCAAACTCAGGACCTCCCACTTGCCAGGCGTTGTGCTGCTGAGCCTTATCCTCGGCCCCGACCATATTTTTTAATATACTGAACTACAAATCCCTATGTTGAAATCCTACCTCACGAGGTGATGCTCTATCAAGAGGTAGGGCCTTTGGGAGGTGGTTAGGTCACCAGAGCAGGACCTGCAAGTAATATTAGTGTTCTGATAAGAGAGGACCCAGGGGAGATCGTCATCCCGGTCCCCCAGGTGAAGATCCAGTGGGGAAGCACCATCCACATCCCAGGGGCAAGCCTTCACCTGAAGCGAGTCTGGGCGCCTTGATCGTGGGCTTGGCAGTCTTTGGTTCCTTTTTATGGCAGCCTGAACGAGCTAAGACACATTCCCAAGTAAAAAGTGACACAGATCAATGATACAAGAAAAATGAAAATTAATGACAAGGTTATAAAGTAAAAATTCCCATTGCTTAGAAATTAGAAAGCATTACTAAATAATACTTGCATCAGAAAATACAAAAACAAAATAAAGAGTATTATATTAGTTACGTGGGTAAACACAAAAAGAGAACACATTCAACAGAGTAGAAAGATGTATTGGAAGGATCCTGATGAAATACAAAGATTTGAAAGAAAAGACAAAGAAACTCCAGAAAGCAGAACCAGGTTTATTTCAGGATTTTTAGGTGAGGAAGCTCACGGTGTCTCATGGACTCATGGACCGGATAGAAGCAACTTTGGTAAGCGTCAGTAATTATCCCAGCTCCATATGCAAGAGAGTCACAATTTAAAACCAGTGGTTCAGGTTTAATCTTCAATCAGAGAGAAATTAAACAACATTAATTCATGTCATTTCCAATAAGAGAAAAGGTAAATAAATGTCAGTTAGGTTAAAAAAGATATTATCACTATGCCATCACCCAAAAGAACAGTTGTATGAAAAAAATGACAAAAGCAAACACTGACATACTAAAAGAAAATTGGTCAGAAATCAAGAATTGGTTCTTTGAGGAAAAAGAAAAAAATCAAGTACCAAATTACTAAAAAGAATTTTTTAAATTAGATCACAGGGAAAAAAAATCAAGAGCTGTAAGCAAATCTTTGCTAATCATCTTGAAATTTTCAGTACAATGGTCATTTGTGTCAGAAAGTTTAAAGTAATAAAGTTGACACAAGATGAAATAAAAATCTTATTAATAATGGGTAAAACAGAAAAAGCTGCCAGAGAATTATCTCCAGAAAAGCTCTAAGCCCAGAATTTTTATGAGCAAATTTAAATTTTAAAAAATTCTGTCCTATTGCATAAGCTAAATAATAAAATTTTTCCACTTTATCTCACAATATTTCATGTCTGTCAAGAACAAAAGTTTAGTACTGCTAAAAAATAAAAAATATAGACCAATCTTACTTTTGGCTTGACCACCAAGTCAAATCCAGCAATTTACTTAAACACAGAACACAGCAAAATCAGAAAAGCAAACAGGGTTTGTTTGATGGAAGAAAATTTATTGATATAATTCATCATCTGTACAAAACAAAAGAGAGTGAGTCACATGATCATCATACAAGATGCCAAAATATATTTGATACTTCTCAATGTTATTCCTACTTTTTAATAAAGACTTTAAACACAATCATTTTAGTAACAAAGTCTAGAAGACTTCCTTAACCAGATAGAGGATATTATGTCAAGTTGGCCTCTGGTACATTTTATGGGGAAACATATATATTAAAGTCAAACCCGGTCATGAAATCTTGCCATCATCTCAATATTTTAATATTTTCCTGGCACCCTGAGTCAACAGTCCATCAACAAAAAGAAATACAAAGTATAAATATTGGAAAGGGGAGAAACATGGTTTGACTCAGAGGCGACAAGGATAATATCCTTGATATGCTTGAATTTTGGAAACCAAACTCTCCTTATTTTCTGCTCTGTCTTCTTGCTCCTTTGAGGTAATGAACACATTGCTTTGTGTTTGAGGGAAGGAGAGAAGGAAAAGGAAGTTGTATTAGGAGGAAGGAAAAGAAAAATTGGGAAGAGTACAAATATATCCTTTATTTTTATGTAATATACATATATAAAGCCTGCATTAAAAATGTATACGCACTTCAGGAAAACAAAAACTTGTATAAATATTGTAATACTATATTTATTGAGACATCACGAGATTAAGACAAGTCACCTTTGGGCTCTACAATTATAAGAGGTGCTCAAAGCGGTGACCGTTAGCTTCCCAGCATTTATTATTAGTACAGCAAACTACTGCTTGGGTAACCTCGGTCACTGAGATTGCTGCACATGCATTTGCAATTTCTTCTCTAAGGGCAGGCAGTGGAGTGGGCTATATATCGCAGATGTCTGCTATATACATCTTCTACGGTCCCTCATACAAGGATAACACTGTCCATTGAAAAAATGCCATACTATTTTTCTTTTCCTGAAGTGTACATACATTTTTTTGGTGGGCTCCATATTCACATAGATAGGAAAAAGACTGTGCATAATAAAATATTAACAGAGCTTACTTATCAGTGGCAAAATTACAGCTGACTTTTATTTCTTTGTGCTTCTCTATAATTTCTAAATTTTTTTATACCGAACATTCATCACTTGCATAGTAGAAAAGTATACATTATTTTTCAAAAGTCCAAGACAGATAAGGGGAAGAAAGGTGTTCTGATTACATGCCAGTATGGGACTGGCAGTCTGGAGGAATGGGTCCCTGGGTATACTGACAGAACTGAGGTTTTGGGACCAGAAGATCTGAATTCCATCTGTATTTGTCGCATATGGATGTGCTAACTCCATGCAAAGCACTTGATGTGCTGATTCTCAATTACCTTTGGGGCAGACTTGGGTTCCCCATCCCTCATGTTCCCACGTGGAAGGGCTTCCCGGGGAAACTGAGCCCTTTCCTTGTGGAACTCACTAACTGACAGTTCAACCACAATTTGCCCAGGACAGGTACTACTTCTTGTTGCATAATTTTCCTTTGCCTTTTCTCTTTTTATTCTTGACAGTCTCTTAGTTGAAACAAATGGTCAATATGGTCACTCCAATCATGGAAGATTTCTGGGTGGGAAAAGGACTGTTTTCATACAATTTTTTAATTTTATTTTAAAGAGGATATAACTGAGGAAAATAAAACAGAATAAAACCAATTAGAACAAACCAGAGTAAGTGATACAGGACTTCACAACCTTACAAAATCAACAATAGTTACCATATTCTGTTGTCTTCAAAATAGCTGCACATACCTTTGGACATAGTAAAAATCAAACAGAACAGAATAGAAAGGAAACAATAAAAACAAAACAATGGATGCAATAAAGGACTTCAAAACAAGACAACAGTAAATCCAAAATGGCTACCATATATATCTTACTCTCTTTGAAATAGCTGCTCATGCCATCGGGTGTAACATAATCAAACAAAGCAAAAGACAATAAAACCCAACTCAACAAAACAATGAACAATATAAGACTTCAGACCAAGACAATAGGGAATCAACAATGGCTACCACCCTCAGAAGGAGACACCCCAGATGCCACACT
>RJWT010012277.1:0-22588 GCA_004365215.1 Cuniculus paca
TTTGCACTCCTGTAAAACTAGAACAATGTGGGCAGTGCCAAGATCTTGAGCAGTAGCAGTCTCCCTTGTAACATGATTGCAGAGTTCTCCAATAGGTTAGGATAAGGGTCCATGGGGAGCACTGTGGCTACATTAGCCTAGACTCAGAAGGCACTTCCACTCTTAGAAAGAAGCCATGGCAGGTCAACCCTGAAGAGAGTAAATCTAGGCTTCAGCATCAGTAGGTCTATCCTGGGGCCACAGCAGCTGCAGATTCTGAGGCATTTACTGATCCCTCTTCAGGTCTTTGTGTTCTGTTCCTACACAGGATGCCACACCAGCTCCTACTGTTCCAAGATGCCTTCTGCTTCTCACCTCCACATCACTGCCAAAGCTGTTCCCTCTGCCAGGACATCCTTTCCACAACAAAGATTCTACTTGAGTTGATGCCAGCCTCACATGAAATCTCCCAAAGTCTTTCTTCTGCATTCACATTACTATTTCCCTATCTCTGTCCTTTCAAGCCCCTGTGTGCTGGTCTATTCCATTACCTGATTTTCAAGACCTTCTTTAACCTCCCTTGAACTCCAGTGCCAAGCCCAGGTCAGGCACACAGAAGGCACCAAGGAAATGTTTCTGAGCTAGTGCAGTTCCTGACACAAGGGCACCTTCCTTGGTCTCATTCCATTGTCTCTCATGTCTATACCCAACAACAGCCTCATAAACTGGTGAATGTTTTCTGCAGTTCAGGCAGAGACTCTCTTGACCAAATGAACATCCAACAAGTAAATCAACTGAGACCCAAGGAAGTGTTGCCATGACACCAGCACCTGAAGCCTTAAATGCAGTCATAGCAGCTCCATGGATCTGGCTGTGCTTCTCAGGATCCTCTGTTATGATAGATTCCTCCCTTCCTCCCTGCAAGACACCTGTCAACTGGCAGGTCAGCTTAGGATACCTCTATAACTGAGCTGAACACTGGACCCCAGTGTAAACATAGCCATAGCAATGCCAGGCACCCTTTGATGCCAGGCACTGCAGAAGATGCCACAGGTGAGAAGTGATGCTGGGTTCCCACCACGTGACTCTGAAGTCTCCCTGGTGAGTCACCAAAGAGGAGAGTAATTCCTCAGTGCTGCTGCTATTTCCATTCTTTCTGGTTTTAGAGGTTAGAGTAAAACAGGGCTGTTTGTATTCTAAGCTGGGTTCCATAGCAAAAAACAACTTGACTTCAAAGCAGCAGAAAATATGGAAAAAGATACAGGGGACAGTGAATGGGACAGCTCTGTGACTGAAGATGATGTTACATCTCAGCTGTACTGCAGTGATTCTCAATATATCTTGGGCCAGCGGAGCCACAGGCTGGGTGTATCTCCTATTGGGCCCAGGATGTTCTTCTGAAGCTATAGCTTGTATTGACAAATGGGCATTGAGGGTTCTAAACATTAAAAACACACAACAATGAGGAAGAGCACAAAGACATGAAACGTTGGATGGCAATATGCCCGGCCCCAGCCCCAAACCTCTGGTCTCCACTGTGAGTCCAGCTCTTTGATTTTTTTAACCTAATATTCTAGGTGCTTTCCATTTTCATAGTATTCTCCTTGCTTGTGGAGATTCTTGACACCATGTGTATTTTCAAAGAGTTTCCTTCTCACTGCCATAAGCTGCTTGCTTGCTTTCTTCATTTTAAATTAACAACAGCCTTTGACTGAAATTGCCAACTGCTTAAAAATTCTGACACCAGATCATTCCTGATCACTGCTGAAGTGAATGAACTCTTTGCTTCTGCACCCAGGGGGCTGGGGTGCATATCCCTGGTTTTGTCTGTCCTCTTGGGCTAGCCTGTAGTCTCCCACTAGGATTCAGGAGCTGCATCTATAGTTGAAAAGAACTGACTTTTTTGTTATCCTGGTGATCCTCAGTGTTTCCTGTGTCTTGTGGAGTCCATTTTGTGGGAAAAAGACTCACCCAACATGAAGTGGAATGGATAATAATTTCCAAGGAGAACACAAGGGCTACAAAACATACTATCTTCCTATAAGCAGAGAGCACAGACACTGTAGTTATAAATGGTGACTTTTGGGCTGGGCCTGGGGAACAGTTCAGTGGCAGAGCCCCTTCTGAGCATACAAGGTCCTGGGTTCAAAGGTAACAAAACAAAATAAAAAAAATGACAACTGTTAACCAGAGAATGAAGATGCCTCAGGCAGGTGCTCTGGACTCATGAGCTTGTCCCCCTCATCTCATCTCTCTGAAACCTGGGAAAAGGAACACTGACCCCACCTTGTAGGGATGAGGGCCTGAGGAAACCAAGCTAAGCTTGCCTATGTCCTGCAGTGGCTGAAGGATGTCTCCAAGGGATCACATGCTGGAAGCTTCATCCCTAGTATGGTAGTATTAAGAGATGGTGCCAACCTTTAAGAGGCATGGCCTGTGGAAGAACGTTAGGTCATTGAGGACAATGCACTGAAAAAGGATGAAGAAATTCTTGCAGAACTCTGCTTAGTTCCTCCAAGAGCAGGTTGTTATAAGAAGAGCAAATTCTTTGACTTCCTATCTTGCCATGAGCTCTCTTTCTCTTGCATACCATGCACCATGATGCTGTCTTCATAAAATCCTGTGCTCTTTCAGTTGAGCTCAATTGCTTGGTAGATCATGAAATACACTAAAATTTATGGGTTAGGACAAATTTATGGAGAAAGCATGAAATAATTAAATACATGCATGCATATATACATACATACATAGTCCATGTGCACTAGAGTTCTTGGCGATGACACTGGTAATGTACTGTACTAAAAATTTTGGAAAATAGTTTAACTATTAACTTACAGTTCTTATTGTGAAAACAACAGGAACAAAAATGGGCATCCGAGCTAGGCATGGTGGTGGGCATCTTTAATCTCATCACTCAGGAGGCTGAGGCAGGAGGATCACAAGTTTGAAGCCAGCTTGAGCTAGGCAACAAGACTCTCCTACAAACAAACACACAGACATGAAATGTAGATCACAAACCCAGAGGAAAGATTGTCTGAAGGTTTTCTTGGTTTCAAAATATTTGTAGATCTGTTGGGCAGTGCAGGCCTCTTGGGCACTGTGTTCCATTTCTCTGGCCTTTCCTGTTAGAGACTCGGCACCTGGTTTCCTCACTGTAGTCACAAGACAGTGGCATCTCAGCACTCAGCTTAACACAAGGTGATTGCAAACAACTCCTTGCAAACTAACCGCATAGCCAAAAAAAAAAGCCAAAAAATATTTTGAGTTTCTTTGACTGTATAGTCGAACCAAAGCAACAGGTAGATCTTCCTAGGTCAAGCCCCAGAGAAATCCAGAAGTTCATATTTTCAATTAAAAATATGTATATTCATACATCTTAATGGTTATATAGGTAAGCATATAGGAAATGGAGCATGAGAGTTTGAATTAAGAAATAAAGGAAAAAATAGTTTTAGGGAAAATTCACAGAAAAAAACAGCAAGGAAAAACATAAATAATAGAAAAGTGGAGAGTAAACTAGTGGAAAAAAGAAAAAAATAATAATGGAACAAACAAAAGGGAGCAAAAATGACAGAGAAAGATAGAAACAGACAGACAGACAGATATAGATACAGAGTCAGAGACAGAAACAAAAAAAGAGAAACAGAGAGTTTGTAATCTAAAAAGGTAATATTAATTAAAAAATGACAAAAAGAAATGGGAGATTAAACTGCAAACAGCACCAAAAAGACACACAAAAAGACCAAACCAAAGCAAAATCAAAGTAAAACAAATGAAACAAAACAAAAGTCTAAACTACCCAAGAACAAGAACTGAACCAGAAACAAAAAAGGAAGAGTAACAAAAACAAAAGCAGCAGCAACAAAAACAGACTTAAAACTCAATAGAGAAGAAAATTTGGGTCCAAAGAAGAAAGAATAATAAATTCCAGTGTATTCTCAATTAAATGGTTTACTTCCAGACCCTGCAGGCTTTCGAATTCAGCAAGTCACTCAGTCCTCTCTTCCCCTCTTTACAGCCTGTGGTTTGTGAGCTGATGCCTCTGCTCAAGAAGTCCCTCTGTCTACAACAACCAGTCTATGGCAACTGTCCAGTCAGAGATTCATCTCCACTCATGTAGGTACACAGGGAAGCAATCAGACCTCTGGTTCCCATGGGTTACAGACAGCAGTGTGGCTGCAAAAGCAGACCTCTGAACTCTATGTGATCATCTTTAGATCTCAAAGCCAAACCCACCAAATCACTCCTCCCACCACAGAATGTGGGCCCAAGTCCTTCCTGGTCTGAGCTTGAGCTACTCAGGGGATCTGGTGGGATCTATGTCTAGCTCTTACACTTCCTACTCTGTGTCCATGGCTGTCTCTATTGTGGTGTAGCCCTTCAGTCCTGGAGTAGATGTTTCGTGATGCACGCTCACACAAGCAACCCTTTTGCACAAGGGCACCTGATTAAACTCTCTTTGGTATTGTGGCAGGCACCGCACTGGATTGCTTCTTCAGTGCTATCCCAATTTATCTCAGGACAAAACCCCACACTGCTTTTGTTACTTTTTCTTGTACACCATCTCAGGGCTTTTATTGGAATTGTTGCTGTTGGCCCATCCATGGTTTCTCCCTGAAGGAGCTGACTCTCCTAGGCAGGCCTACCTCTTCTGTCAAGCATTGGTCTGCTTCTTAATCAGGTCAGCAGTCTGAAGATCATCTTCATGGCCCTGTGTTACTGGGAACTAAGATGTAGTGCCTCTTGGGACTTGGACGTTTGAAGTTTGAAGCCCATGATGTGTGGGGTTCTTCCTCCCTAATACTCTGTTTTTTAACTCAGAGAAAATGGAAACCTTTTATTTTCTCAACCTCCACTGGTATGAATGGGGGATAAACATTCAGCTATTTCGTAGTGTGGCTTCCAGCTCCTGTTTTGCTTCAATTTCAGTTACAATCATGTGCCTGTGATCATCTCGACCCACAGCACCCCATTGTGTAGGCAGTAATCTGGTTTGTGTTTGTAATGAAATTCATATTGGTATTTTACTCATAGTCTAAACCTTGAAACTAAGAACCTGAAAATCATGGAATACACAAAATCCACAGCCAGTAATACCCAAGAACAGGTGCTCCATGTGAGAAAAGACTGGAGGAGAGTGTGGGTGCCACACATCACACGGAGGGAAACTTGAGGCTCTGGGGAGGTGGCAGTGGGAGGCAGTGGGAGGCACTGGGAGGCAACAGGAATCTCTCACACCACAGGAGTCGGCAGCCTGCTTGGAATAATTTGCAGTAGTTTTGGACTAATTTGAGCTGATGATACAAAGGGACCTTTCTCATGCCTCATGCAGATGTTTCAGGGGAACTTAGAGTAAAGTTTAGAGCACAGCTCTTCCCAGATGGCTATTATCTAGAAAGAGTGAAATAAACTCCACAGACAGGCAACATGTTCCACTCGGGACTTGTGGTTCCTTCCTTTCTAGTGGGATCCTGTCACTTTTCCATAGATTCTAAAATGACACATCTACACAATGGTGCCCTAATGACATCCTTATATTAAGGTCATGCAGAGTTTTCTCAGGAGCACCAGATCGCCACCCGTGTCCCTGGGTAAGTATCTTCTTGGTCACACATGCAGGGTCTGTGGTGGGCAGGGTCCTAGGCAGGCTATGCAAGTAAGACAATGGGCTGCATGGTGAGGTTTTTGTAGACAGAGATTTTTGTAGACTCCAGCTTTTAATATCATGATGCTGAAAATTAATATTATTTTTCATAAGAAATTCTAAATTGGTTTCTGGCATATGTTTATGTCCCTGAATTAAAGGGTATACATTACTTTCCGTATCATTTCTCCAGGAAGATATTGTTGTTTTAGTCTAAAGTGTTATATTCTAGTTACACCCCTCATAAATAGATGAAAGTTTCCTGTTTGTGTTCAATACACAGAATTAGTTCCTTTTCTGTGATGTGTATAAATCACTTAAAGCTTTTTAAAGAGGTGAGTTAATGTGTTAGTTAATTTTCATTTAAATTATTTAGTTTGAAATGAGATGCTTTTTTAAAAAACAGTAGTTCTGAAAGAGATGTTAACCTCATTCCTATAAAAGATATGTCACGAAAGCCTGCTTGACCTACCGTTGATTTCACAAAATTCATCTTGATGGTGTCAGCCTTTAATAGCGTGAAAAGTAAAAGAAGGTGAGGGTGATGGAGGTTTTTGTTATGTTTATAATAAAGGTTTTTGAATACATTCCACCAGTATGTGTTCAGAGGAGAGACCATGTCTCTTACTATTTTCTCCAGTATTTTCAAATTAAAACTATTTCTTCTGCTTTCACGCATAGTGGATAGGCAGAACCCCTTTCAATAAAGCACAAGTGTAGAATCAAAGATTTTCATGTGTCCTAATGGCTCTGCCTGTTTTGTGATATCCACCCTCTGCTTGTTTTAAATATTTTTCTTGACAGAGTAATGCAAAGTATTATCTTTTCTTGGTATATGTTTAATTCAAAAGACAAAAGTTAAAGTTATTTTTCATGCACAGAATACTGTATTTCTTGCACTATGGCATTGATTGGAGATTCTCATACAGGGCAAGTGTGTTTTTGAGGGATTAGAGCTTCACATTTATGAAGCTCTGGAATTATTTTGTTTCTTTTCTTTGGAATAGTAATTACTTTTGTTTAATTCCTCTGAAAATTCATATAAACATTCTAGTGTTCTAAATACCTATGTATAAATGAGCACCCAATTCTCTACTTTAGCATCCTTTAAAATGTCAAAATACATAATGTTTCCTGCATATTAAAAATGTGTGCAGCTGTCACCCATGCACTCAAATTGTCACATGATTTTGTTCTTCCTACTTCTGATGTTGTGCATTTCACAAATGCTGTGCACTGAGTTTTGACCATCCATCTGGCTGGTGATGATTTTGTCTTCCTGGTTGTGTCTACTCTTTCTCCGTCTTTATCTTTGCTGTTTTCCAGTTGAAATTCTGAAAGGGGTTATAGCATGTAGATCAATATTCTCATGAACCTAAACCAGTCTTTTGCTCATTTTGAGTCTTACTTGAAAAGCCTTATTTTCTCTTTTAACTTAAATTATAGACAAGGGCAGTATTGATGCCCATCATGGTAAAGTTGACCTGTAAAGTAGAGGAATAATGGGAAAGATCTGCTCTTTTATGCACACAAGACAAGTGACTACATTCTGGGCTTGGAAGCTATTATAATACACTGTCTTACTCTGCATAATATACAGATTACATTTGTTTTGTCTATGGAAAAAAGAGAACATGCAGCCCTTTCTTCACCCTGTCTGTCTGCCTGCAAGGCCATAAGTGCCCACATTGGGTGGGAGTCATTGACCCCTCTTTCCCATGAGACTCGTGGTCTCATCTCACTTCTGGCTCAGGTGCATTGACCCAAGCCTCCTCACTTGCTTGTGAAACATCTGAGTGTACAACGTGTTGCTGGATTGAACCTGGTCTTGGTGACTGCTTGATATCAGAGTGTCTAAAGTGAATTCTTCCTCAGTTAGAACGTTAACGAGACTCGGAATTGTGTTACATTTTTCAGGGGTTATTTTCAGCCTTACAGAGTTATCAGAGCTCCAAATGGTGAGAGTTGAAACCAATGCAGAGGATTCTCTTTGACTTTCTCACTCCATTTCTGTTTTGCTTCCCATGAGCTGTCTACATGGCCTTTCTTTGCTTTTTCCCCAGTGGGGCCTTTAAAGTGTCATTTTTTTCAGAACTTTCTTCCAGGTTATTTCCTCCGTGATTTATTTGTTGGTTTATTTATTTATTTATTTTTGACAGAATCTCTCTCTGGTGGGAGCTGGTTTTGTGCATTTTGAGAAATGAGAATTTTCCATTTGAAATTTTGAGTGCAGCACGTCCTGATTCAACACTATCACTTCTAAGAGCTGTATTTGGGGAGTGTCTCCTAGATCATCGTGGGGATGGAAGGAGCTACTGTCCTATCCTCTGTTCCCCTAAGTGAGCTGAGCGTGGCAGGAGTCAGCTGAATGAGGCATGGCTGGGTGAGGACACTGTGGATCATTTCTTAGCCTGTTTTCATGTGTACACAGTCTGAAGAATGTATTTTATAATAAAATATTAATATATAAGTATAACATCTACAGAGAAATACTGGGTAAAGCTATGCAGAGTGTGTTTTGCTAATATAGTCATTCAATCCACAATACTTGGACAAGTGTTGATGGTTTGCCTTATTTTCCGTCATGTGTGTGATCGTCCATGGAAACTATTAACATAACTAGGGCTCTTCAGTGCAGCACTTGCCTATATTAATTCTTTACAGAAAGGAGATTGATTTTCTGCTCCAGAAAGGTTTGCCCATTTCTGGTAAGAACCCAGGCCTTCCCTGACATCCTGAATGTTGAATAAACTTAGGGCATCTTCACACATCTCCCACCTCAATCCTTCATGCTTCAGGGCTGTACTTTCCCAAACAATGAGCAATGCTTATAATAACGTAGTTCTCCTCCTCAGTTAGTAGAAGATTCATGCATGCTACTTGACCCATATTGTGAGATTATTTACCAAACTCAGTTTATGAAAACAGAAAGCTAGAATTTTGCAAAAACAACATAAGAAAATTTTATAATTTACATTTTATTTTTTCTTGTAATTCTTTAAAAACTTTTAAAACAAACTTTCTAAAATATATTTTTTGTTCCTGGGAATCAAATCAAGGAACTTCTGCTTGCTAGGAAGGTGCTATGTGTTAAGCTATATCTACAGCCCCTAAACTATAATTTTGACATTGTTATGTACCTCTGTAAATTCATGCCTTTAAAATATTATAAGGATATATTTTACAATTTACATAGGATAGTTGTAATGGAAATAAGTGTGTGTAATTTATAAAAAATAAAAGACAATGCAGAACACTGAGGACTCAGAAATCCACATGAGTCAGAGATTCTGATAGATATATATTTTCCATGTTCCCCATAAGCAAATGACAGGACAAAACATTAATTCGTTGACTGTGTGAGTGGAGAAAATTGTGTCACTTTCTTTTACCAATACTTTAGAAAAAGACGAAATTTCTCTAGTTTTACTATTACATTTATATTTTAAAAATCAAAATTTCCATAGAATCGAGACCACATACTCCCTTACCTCTGATTTTTAAATTGTGATCACGTGTGCATCGGGTCTGAAAACTTCAGGTTTTCCTCAGTCACTTATAGAGCATATGATCTAAGTAGCTACAAGTGTTGTCTTAATCTGTGATATTGAAATAAGTCTGTGACAATACGTGTCTATAACCATGTCACCATGTTAGAACCTTAACTAATCTTTATAAAGGTTGATGTAAAGTAAATACCTGCCTCACACTGGGAGATAACCTTAAAAGTATATTGTCACCAAATTCTGTGGTAAAAAGTTTTACACTTGAGCCCTGTAACTCTACAGAATTATTGTTTCTTGCTTGAGGAAGGCATAAAAGTATGGAGTCATTGTGAACCACCTTCAGAGTGAGAATGTTTGCCGCTTATCTAATCAAAACTATGACAAAGAATCTTCAGAATTTACTAAAAATATGGATACATTTCAGATTCTCTTTCCACATGATTATGATGGAGTGAAAAGAAATTTGGAATTCATGGCCTTAATAATAAAGAATAACTTCAGTGTTATTATTGATCTAGGTTTGTCTGGCATTAGTTTCTAGAATATATGAGCTATAGAATTCTTGGAAGATTGAAAAACATTTTAATTTCAGGTGTCTCATAAACAGGCATTGTGAAGTGTCTACCGTTTTGATATCCATTTCTCCTTACTCTTTTGGGCTGAGACAGAGGTATAATATATTATAAAGCATTTTAATTCTCTCAAGCTTTATCCATGAAGAAGTATATAATAATGATAATAGTACCTGAAATTTCATTTTTCTGCCAGGCTTTATTCATATTTGTTACATTTGTACACATTGTATCTCTAGGAATTAGAAATATGTTTGTCATTATTTTAATGACCATATGAATGTGAATCAGATGTGTTAATTGGCTTTTCAAATCCTGAATTTGATAAATAGTGGATTATAGATGTGAATGAAATTCATTTGACTTCAGAACATACTGAGAAATATTTGTTTGGAAATACACCAAAACAAAGATATCACTGACATAACATAACTGTACATGTCTATGCCATGAACAATTACTGCTTGGGAGGATCTGAATTTCAGATGCAGACAAACCTCACTCCCAACTACCACAAAAGAAGTATAGCTTTTACTCTGTGGCTAGCAATTTCTCTATTTTCTCTAGATACGAAAATGAATAGGACATTGTGCCTGATGAAGAAATCTAAAACTGGAGACAGAAACATGGAAACACCTTCCATCACCTGTGTCAGTTTTCCCAGAGGAGCTGTGGGGTTTCTGAAGTGATGCACACAATCCACCTGCCTTCAGGAAAGGTGAGCTCTGAAGTAGAAAGGATGCATGGGGAGGAATCCAATGCTCTTATGAAGACATAATGTTTGTCAAAATGATGACAATGGTGATATTTGCGATCAATAATTTTTCTTGCTTTTTTTCTCAGACTTTTATTGATTTTCTTTAGCTATGATGGTGAAGAAAAAGAAAAAAATTTCCAGGTTTTTTGGTGTAAGAAGCGCTGTTTTCTTTGAAATAACCATCGGGATCACAACCAACACTGTCCTGCTTCTGTTCCACATCCTCACATTTCTCCTCCAGCACAGGCCCAAGCCCCTTGACCTGACTATTGCTCAGTTGGCCCTGATCCACCTGGTGATGCTGGCAACCATGGCCTTCATAGCTACAGACAGTTTTGAGTCTTAGGGTTGGGAGGATGGCCTCACGTGTAAAGTGGTTATTTAAGTGCAAAAGTTGATGAGGTCCCTCTCCATCTGTACCACCTGCCTGCTGAGCGTCCTCCAGGCCATCACTCTA
Organism: Cuniculus paca; assembly: GCA_004365215.1. Lineage (NCBI taxonomy): Eukaryota > Metazoa > Chordata > Mammalia > Rodentia > Cuniculidae > Cuniculus > Cuniculus paca. The sequence goes on from RJWT010012277.1 coordinate 10,916, forward strand.
AGCCCCAGAAATTCTTCTCTGACAAAATTCAAACATAAATCCTCACATCACTACCCATGGTGCCTTGTGTTTTTATGGGTATTCAATTTGCTCTTGAATGGTCGTTTCTTAGTCTCCATTGGTGCCACCCCCAATGTGACCTCACATAGTCTCATATTTGTCACTGAATCCTGCTCTCAATGGCCTACTAGTTACTTGTTCAGGTACATATTTTTCTCATTGGTGAACATTCAGGATATCTCCTTTATTGGGCTGATGGCTCTCTCAAGTGGATACATGGTGAGCCTGTTGTGCAGGCATAAGAGGCGGTTCCAACATCTTCACAGCACCAGCCTTTCTCCTAAGGCATCCCCAGAGGAAAGGGCCACCCGGACCATTCTGCTGCTCATGGGGTTCTTTATGCTGATGTACTTCTTGGACTGTGTTACTTTCTCCTCCCGAGCAATATTGTGGAACAATGACCCAATTTATCTTTGTGTCCACATGTTTGTGGGCAATGGCTATGCCACAATTTGCCCTTTTTTGCTAATGAGCACTGAAAAATGAATCACTGAGCATTTAACATTCAGGTGGAAAAGACAATAAATGTTCAAGTATTTAGTGATGGATAATTTCATTTCAGGTTTCCACATATTGGAATCTCTCTTGCATCCTTGAAATATACATAGTTTTTTCTTTTAAACATATTTAATTTCATGTGTTTGGATTATAAGGACATAAAGGAAGATTTAGCAAGATAACTCTTTAAAGAAATACATCATGTGTTCCAATGATATTCATATGAACTGGTGCTCTTATGCAGTTTCAAACTGGATACAACAGGATGCATGTTATGTGCGTAGAGCACAGATATTATGGGGAAAGACCAGGGCCAAAACAAGAGGGAAGAAGATATTATACAGGAAATACTCAAATATGGTATGCAGGGACATCACGGTATTTATCAGTTTATATACATTTCCTTTATAATGCTGGTGTGTCTGTAGGCAATCTTCATAAAATGTATTAAAAAACAGAATAATAACAGGGTATATCCTTGATAAATGTGTTCATGACTTTAATTAATTTAATATCATGTGCATAATGCATAATGTGTGATAACATATAACTCATCTTTCATGATATAATACTGTAACATTAGTTTTCAACATACAAAAATGGAAAATTCTGAACAAAATTTAAAAAGTCAATTATTTTAGTGTTAATTTGCTAGATATAATTTAATGTTAACAGCAAATCATAAGTAGCAAACTGTGCACTCAGTTATCTCTTCCTTTGAAAAATCTATGAACCAGTATGGAGAATACAGAGATTATATATATATATATATATATATATATATATATATATATAGTAAGTTCAAATCTTTAATTCTTTATGTAAGCATCACATATGTGAAAATAATTAATTTCAATTATTCCTATACACTTTTAATATTATAGTAATTATACTCTCAGTTGTGGTGTTATTTCCATTTTAACAAAGTGTAGTACAATCATTAGAAAACTTATGTTATAAGAATATTAGATACAATGCAGAATGCACACATGACATTTTCAGAATTTTCACAGAACATTAATTTTTAAAATATATTGTGTGTACTTTGTGTCTGAGAATCTTATTCCCCTAAACTGTATAATGTCAGTATGCTTGCTGTAGTTGATAAGATAGACTACTCCATCTGAAAACTTCCTACTCCTCTTTCAGGATACAGACAAGCAGTCATTGAAATACAGTAGGGTGCTTAAAAATGTAAGGGTAATGACAGATTCTAGTTATGAAGAATTATCAGTAACCAAAAGGAGATAATGTGAAGTGTGAATCCAATAACTCATAGATTATGTGAAGAGAAATATTAATCTTCATTAGTGAAAATGGGAGTATAGCACAAATGGCATAAAAAACTGTTTATTGAAAGAATAGCAGAAAACTTTTTAACTAAGGGAAAAGCAATTAGCATCCAGATAACTGAGGAATATAGGACCTCAAATAGCCACAATCAGAAAAGATCCTCTTCATGTCTCAACATAGCCAAAATCTTAGAAGTCCAACAGAAGAATAGAACCTTAAAAGCTATTAGAAAAAAGCAATGAATCACTTATAAAAGAAAACACATCAGAATTCCAGCAAGCTGCTCAATACAAACTTTATTCAGAAGACCTTGTAGTGTAGGTTTTTAAACCCTAAAAGAAAACAATTTCCTACCAAGACTGACATATCCTGCAAAACTATTTTTCAAAATTGGTGGAGAAATAAGATCTCTACACGATAAGGGGTATCTAAGTAAATTCATAACCAACACTCGAAAAAATTCTCAAGAATACTCTAAAAATAGACACTGAAGGCAATAATGACCCAGGATCAAATGGCATGAATACACCTGGTATGGCTAACAGCTAAGTAGAGGGTATGGAATCAGCAACAGGAAAATAAGGAAATGATAAGAACAAGTCAATACTTTTTAGTATTAACTATCATTGTGAAAGGTCACAGTTCCTCGATATAAAGTAACAGATAAGATAACAAGAAACAAAATTCGACAGTATGTAGTATATAAGAATCACATTTAATCCAAAAATAAACTCACAGAATAAAAATCAAAAATGCAAAACTGTATCCCATGCCATAGGAATCTGACAGAAAGTAGGTGCAGCCATACTGTGTTCAGACAATGCAGATTTCAAGCCAAAATTGATGAAAAAGGTGGAAAGTAGGCTAAAGGTACAATTCAACAGAAAAAGGTAACAATTATTAACACATACACTGATGAACATTGCACCCATACTAACAAAAAATGTAGTACTGTATATGAAATATCAGATAAACATAAACACAATTATAGTGGGGGAACTTAGTATGCCATTATCACAAATACATGGATCAATTAGACAAAACATGAAAAAAGAAATGTCAGAGTTGAAGAAAATTTTCAAACAAATGGGAATACATATATACAGAATGCTCCACCCACCAACCACGGGAAACATTTTTTTCACGTGCACATAGAACTTTCTCCAAAATAAACCCCATACATCCAATAAAGCAAGCTTAAGTAAGCATGGAAGAAGTGAAATTATACCATGCATATTATGATCTCACAGCACAATAAAGTTAGGAACAAATAACAAAAGAAAACACAGAAATGATGCAAATCCATGGCAACTACACAGTACCATTTTAATTGAAAAATGTTGGAAATTGAGGTAATCAAGAAAGAAATGAGAGAGGCTGTATAACCAAATGATGTTGCCAGTACAATATAGCAGAATTTGTGAAACACAATGAATTGTATTTTTTTTTTTTGTGGCATGAGGGATTGAACTCATGACCTCATGCTTTCCAGGCAGGTGCTTAGGCTGCTGAGCTAAATCCCTGACCCTGAACTATATCTTAAGAAGAAAATATATAGTTGAGACTTCCAAGATCACAAAAAGAGAGTCAACCCAAAGAAATAACCTAGTATCTTTTCTTATATTTATTTTCCATTTGTATTTCTTCATCTGAGAAGTATGTATTCATCTCAGATGCCTGTTTTTGGATTGGTTCTTTGAATTTGGGAAGCCTGATTTTTTTTCAGTTCCTTATATGTTCTAGATATAACTTCTTTGTCTGAGAGACAATTGGCTATACTTTTTTACCACTGTATGAGTTGTCTTTTCACTCTGTTGGTGTTATTGTTGATACATTGTGTCAACTTGAGAAGTTTAGAAGTTTAACTGAGAGACTCAGCAGGGAGCCAGGGTTCTTACTTTGTAAATAACCTCATCCTGTACAAAGGAGGGCAAGCACATTTTGTGAGTGTTAGAGCCCTCCTGAAGGGGGGCTGTTACACCCACCCTGAGGGGGGCATGGCCTGTGTACAATATAAGGGAGGAGAGGAGGCTTGCTTTCTTCTCTTTTGCTCTGGCTGCTCCCTTGAAGTGTTGCTCCAGTGCCATGCCACTCTGCCTTGGAGCCAGCTGATTATGGACTAAAATCTCCAGAAACTATGATAAACAAACTTTTCCTTAATTCACTTTGGGTGTCAGGTGTTTTGTCCCAGCAATGAGAGAAAAGTAACCAAGACAGCTCATGATTTCTTTTGTTTTACAAAAACTTTTTAGTAAGGTGAGATCCCATTTGTTGATTCTTTGTAGTATTTCCCATGTGGTCTGTGTTTTTTTCATGAAGTCTCTGCCTACACCTATATCTTCAAAATTTCTACCTATTTTCTCTTCTAGTAGATTTAGGATTTCTGTTTTAATATTTAGATCCTTGATCATTTCTAACTTTAGTATGTGATGATAGGCTTGGGTGTGGTTTTAAGGTTTGGCATGTGGACAGCCAATTTTTCCAGCACCAGTTATTAAAGATATATATATATATATATATATATATATATATGCAGTAATGAAAAACCCACCAATGAAGAAATGCTCAAGTCTGAATGAGATCACTGCCAAATTCTACAAAACCCTCAGTGAAATTTTAACACTATTACTACTCAAAGTTTTCGACAAAATTTGAAGGAAGTACTTGCAAATTCACTTGATAAGCATGACTACTCTGATTCTAAAACAAGAGAAGTATCCAAATACAAAAGTGAGCTATTGATCAATATCATTGAGTAATACAGACCCAATTATCTTCACATAGATACCTGAAATTAAATGCAGTGAATCATCAAAAAAAATCACCCAAACATCATAACCAAATAGGCCTCATCACAGAGACATAACAGTGATTCAAAACATGCATATCAATTAAGGTGCTACATCACAATCCACTCAGATAAAGCCTTTGATAAAATCCAACATCAGTCAAATTAAACACTGAAAAAAACATTTCTATATGTATTTTGAAATTGTGTATCATCCATTTTATTTTTTTGTTTTGTTTTTAAAATAATAAAAATAAAAAAGAAAGCATATCTATGTCTTTATATCTATACCTTAACTTACTTGGATAAAACCATTTATGACAAAATCTGCCGATATCATATTAACTTAGGAAATCTGAAAGCTTTTCATTTCAATTAGGGGCACTATCACCAGTATCAACACTCTTGTTCAACATAGTCCTTGAAAGATTAGGAAGAATAATTAGGCAAGAAAAATATCCCTAATTGCTCTTGCTAATGTCTCAAGAATTATGTTGAACAGGAGAGGTGACAATGAGTACCCTTGGTTTGTTCCTGAGTGAAAAGAGAAAACTCAGTTTTTCTCCAGTTAGTATGATGTTGGAGGTTGGTTTGTCATAAATGGCTTTTAATCAGATTAAGATCACATACTTACATACCTACTTTCTTTAGTGTTTTTTTTTTTTATCATGAAAGAATGTTGGAGTTTTTTTGTAGGCTTTTTCCACATCTATTGAGATGATCACATGGTTTTTATCCTGATTCTCTCTCATTTATTAAATTTATTGCTGAACCACCCTTGGTTACCTGGGATTCAGACCACGTGGTTATGATGCATGAGTGATCTTTTTGATGATTTATTACATTTTGCTTCCAGTATCCCTATAAGAATACTTGTATGCATATTCATTAAAAAGATTGGTCTGTGCTACTTTTATTTTGGATACTTATCAGTATTTGGACTGAAGGTAAAGTTAGCTACCAGGAATGAGTTTACGGACACTACTTTCCTTTCAATTTTATTGAAAGGCTTGGGTAGAATTAGTGTTAAAACATCCCTGAAATTTTTGTACATTTCAGGAGTTAACCCATCTGGACCTGAGCTTGGCTTAATTGGTACTTTTTAAAATTTATTACTGCTTCCATTGATTGCCTGTTATTTGATTATTCAGAGTTTTTAAAATTTCTTGGTTTAATTTTTATAATTCATAAATATCTAGAAATCTATCCATTTCTTCTGAACTCTTGAATTTACTGGCATACAAGTTTGTGAAGTAATTGTTAATACTATATTTAGAGGAATCTGAGTTCACACTCTTCCCTTCATCCAATGCCCCAGGCTTAGCTGGTGAGAAGAGTGTGATTTTAGCTTTTCCCTTTCTCCATTGACCCAGGACAGCATTGGAGGCAAGTCAAATCTGAGATAGGCAACTTCCTCCCTTGACTGGTGGGACTCAGGGCACAGAGACCTGCAGGAATGACAGTGACACAGTAGAACGCTGGCTAAGGCACATAAGATGGACAGGTAGAATCAGTGATGTGGAAATATTCAATGCAACATTTGCAATATAAGCCATCAGGGGATCTGTAAGGTTTCTTTTTTTATTCTACTCATCCTTTTCCTCTCTTTTATCAATTATCTTGCTTGACTTTATGATACTTTCATGTGAGTAAATATTGTGTCTTCTCTTTCTGGTTCACTTCAAAACTCCTAGGCCTTCTCTTCCAATTCTTCCATCCTGTGTCCTATTTTTACCAAAAACCTGAATGATCATCCTTTGCCCTTCAACCATACTCCTACTATATTTAGCCTCATTCATCTCTCCATCCTACCCCATATCCTGTTGAATCCCCCCCCCAGGGTAAAATCATTCTACTAAGTGGAAAATCATTGCATACAAGTTCCTGGTGTAAATTGGCTTAGATTATATTATATATTTATATTATGGTTGTAGATATCAGGCTAATATTTACCACAGTTTGTCAGTAGCCAGACTGTACTTGAGAATATTGTTACTGTCAACTGAACTAGTTATTCCAGGATGTCATACATACCATAAGCAGTTTTTCTCCTCTGTATGACCACACCATGAGTGTAAGAAGTCATAACCATCACCAGAGTCCAGTACCAAAGGAATGGGACCTAAGTCAAAGAGATAGGAACTCTTCATTCTTAATATATTGGGAATGTAGGTTCTTGGATTAGACATAAAGGTCAAGAACAAACTATATCTTGAAGACATCCAGAGGTACAGACACCTCCTAAGAAAGCATCAAGACTTATGGGAAGATGGCAGAATAGCAAGCAGCAGAGTAAACACTCTCTGAGAGAAACAGTCCAAATGCTGGAATATATCATCATGGGGAGGACAAGAAGGAAGGAAGTGGGTCCCTTGGACCCAGGAAGAATCTAAATGTGAATTGAAGCCCACAGAAAGAGTAAAAAGAAAAACTTGAAGAAGAAGGTGGTAGCTGGCAGCGCCATAGCCTGGAGCCAGACTCACCCTGTGAGAGGAGCTATTGGAGCCTGGGGATGCATGGTCATGGTGGTGGCTAGTGACCCCAGAGGTCTCTGCAGAGAGGCACAGTGGTGGAGAAAAGTGGCAGATGTGGAGGTCTGCGCTGGCTGGTGGTGAGTGCAGAGGACTCAGTCCTTCCATGGGAGACAGTGATTGGCTGGGAGTGATGTTGGAGTCAGGCAGGATAAGCCTGGGGCCAGAACTGCTGCTGGCTTCTTCCAGCAGCTCCAGGTTGGGTACAGACCTGTGGAAGTTGCTTGGAGTGGGTCCTGCTCCCATGCGCATTTCAGAAAACATCACATAGGTTCCCAGCCAGCTTAAGTCTGCAGGCCCTGGCTGACTCTGCTCCCATGAAAACTCCAAGGGCCCTTGTGGGCCTGTAACCAACTCAGTCTAGAAGCATGGTAACCCACCATTAGTTACCCGTAGCCAGCACTGGCTAGAAAAACCAAACAGTCTCACTTCAGAGATATTGTAGCCAATGCCAGAAGTGCCTGGGACCCCACTACCCATGTGTATGGAAAAAACCAGGAATATGTTAAGATGAAGAAGGAAAAGGCAATCTCTGGCATCCAACCCAAGCAGCACAAGTCCATGAGAGGAAAACACAGAAGAGATCAGGAGTCACACACCTGAAATGTCTGAAATGATGTCAACTGAAGAAAAGAAACAACTACATGAAAGAAATTAGAACAGAAATACTATCCCAGGTAAAAGGAGAAATGAAAAACATAATAAAGAATTGCTAAGCACCTCAAAGAAAACACAGATAAAAAATAGAAAAGCACAGAAAAGTGAGGGAAACCATGAATGAACAGCATAAGAGAGATTTTGAATACATGAAACAGACACAAGAGATATCCAGGAAATTAAAAACTCCATTGAAAGCTGGCAAAACCATTTGAAAGAAACTGAAGATAGACTCTCAAACCTTGAAAACAGGTTGGCAGCTTGTGATCATGAAAGGAAAGGTCTCTTAAAAATAAGAAGTAACCGAGAAGTAGCAATCCAATGGCTGCAAGACAACTCAGAGAAACATAACTTAAGAATTAAAGACATGAGTGAAAAAGCAGGAGTCAAGCCAAATGACATCAGGACTCTATTTACAGAAATAATTTCTGAGAACTTCCCAAGCATGGAAAAAGAAAGCAACATCCAAATAAGTGAGGCATATAGAACTCCAGCTAGCCATAACCAAAACAAATCTACACCCAGACATAATAATCAAGATCCCAGAAATTCAACTCAAGAATAGAATATTAAAAGCTGTTTGAGAAAAGAAACAGATCGCCTATCAAGGAAAACCCATCAGAATCATGACAGACTTCTCAACACAAACCATCAAGTCAAGAAAAGGCTGGAGTGAAGTAATACAAGCCCTGAAAGAAAACAACTTCCAACCCAGACTGATGTACCCTGCAAAGCTTTCTTTCAAAATTAATGGAGAAACAAGATATTGCCATGACAAAGAACAACTCAAGCAATTCATGACCACCAAACCAACCCTACAAAGATTACTAAAGGACATTTTACAGACAGAGAAAAAGGACCATGGTCTCAGGAACAATGTCAGAGGGGGACCATCAAGTGGGGGCAGTCAACTGAATGGAGGGGAAAAATAGGGAGTCAATGACAGGAAAATAGCATGGCAGAGACAATGCAGTGCAAGAGGGCCATAACTATTAATGTAGAGGGCCTTAATGCACCAGTAGAAAGAAATACAGGCAGAGTGGATCAGGAGACAGGATCCATCAATATGCTTTACAAGAGAAACACATTTACCTAGAAAGAAAATTCATAGAATGAAAATCAAAGGCAAGAGAACAATGCCCTATGTGACAGGGAGCCAGAAAACAAAGTAGGGGTAGCATGCACATCAACTGCAGAACAGATAGGAAAGATATGGCATTTTTATACAATAGATAGCTACTCAGCTATAAAGAAAAATAAGCTCAATGCTCTTGTAGGTAAATGGATGTAACTTGAGATCATGCTCATGGATGAAATGGTTCAGAGTCACATGGATGAATTTTGTGTTGTCTCCCTATTATAACAAACTAAAGGAGTTAGTGGGATCCAAAATGCACAATCCATAATGGGAAAGTCAAAGGGGAGGAATTATCTAATAAGGGAAGGAAGTGGCCACTGTTAACCTAGTTTCATGATTTGAAACTCATGTTGTCTTCATTGTTCTGATTAGTTTCATTTTATTCTGATTTGTTTGATTTTATTGTACTTGATGGCACGGACAGCTATTTCAAAGATAACAAAATATATAATTGCAGCCATTGAGGATTTCCAATTATCTTGTTTTGAAATCCTGTATTGCTTTCATTGTTTTGTTTTGGTTGATTTTACTGTATCCTGTGTTGTTTGATTGTATTATGTAGGCAACTATTGTGAAGATAACAAGAAGTATTATGGAAGCCACTGCTGTTTCACTAGTATCTTGTTCTGTATGGTTTTCATTGTTTTGCTTTGTTTGTTTTGTTTTGTTTTGTTTTTTTGACAGGTTTTATTCTGTTCTATTTTGTTTGATTTTATGTATCCCTGATGGCATGGGAAGTTATATTGAAGATAACAAGAGGCATTATGGTAGCCATTATTGATTCCTTTTTACCCTGTTTGGAAGTGATGTACCATGTTCATTGTTTTGTTGTGACTGACTCTATTCTATTTTATTTTGTTTGGTTGTATTCTTTTCAAAATAAAAAAAGAAAGCATCAACTCCAGTGACAAGGTCATCTAATGTGATAAATCTACAGACATCAATACAGAAAAAATAGACAATAAAAAAATTACAAGACAAAGAACCAAAATGCAATCCCCAATGTCCAGCCCTTTCAAGACAAGTTCAGAGCACAATACACTAGAGAAAATTATAAGCCAACAAATGAAACTCTTTGAAATGATAGCAGCTGAAGTTAAAAAACAAACAGAAGATGACATAGAAAAAATAGTCTCAAAGGTGCAAAAAGAAATGTCTATCTAAATAAAAGACATTAAAGCAAACACAGATAAACAAATAGATGAACTCAACAAAATGATGGAAACCATGGATGCCAAGCACAGACAAAAAAATGGAATCAATGAAAGAGATCCAAACAGAAATGCAGAAGATTAGGAACTCTATTGAAAGTATATCTAGCAGGTTGAATGAAGGCAAGGATAGAATAACGCATCTAGAAAGAGGAACACAACTAGTGACCAGAGAGAAAGGTATCTTAAAAATTGCAAGATATCAATATCACAAAAAATCAATCCAACAGCTACAAAGTGAAGAACAACATAAGATTGACTGAAATTAGTGACAAAACTCAAGACAGCATAAAAGTAATTAAAAAAACCTCTTCACAGAAAACTTCCCAAATATGGATAAAGAATTTGATGAAAAATAAATGAAGTATTTAGAACTCCAAATATCCATGATCAAAATATATATACACTAAGGCATATGATATTCAAGATTCCAGAATTTAGCATGAGAAAAAGTATTATAAGCAGCTAGAGAAAAGAAACATATCACCTAGAGTGGGAAGCCCATTAGAATCATAGCAACCATCTCAACACAAACTCTCAAATCAAGGGAGCTTGAAGTGAGGTATTTCAAGTCCTAGATAAAACAATATTCAACCCAGATTGATGTACCCTACAAAATTATCATTCAAAATTGGTAGGGAAATAAAATACTTCCATGACAAAAAAACATATGAAGAAATTTATGACCACCAAGCCAGCTGTACAGAATGTTCAGAGGGGGACCATCAAGTGGGGCCAGTCGATTGAATGGAGAGGAAAAATAGGGAGCCAATGGAAGGAAAATAGCATGGCAGAGACAATACAGTGCAAGAGGGCCTCAAGGCACTAATAGAAAGAAACAGAGGCATAGTGGATCAGAAGACAGGATCCATCAATATGCTCTATGCAAGAAACACATTTAGCTAGAAAGAAAATTCATAGTCTGAAAGTTAAAGGAGAGAGAACAATGCCCTGAGTGACAGGGCGCCAGAAAAAAAAATAGGGGTAGCCTGCCCATTAATTGCAGAATGGATAAGAAAGACATGGTATTTTATGTTTTAGAAACCTACTCAGCTATAAAAGAAGATAACTTCAAGGCTCTTGTAGGTAGATAGAGGCAACTGGTAGCAGTGCTCATGGATGTAATGGTTCAGAGTCACAAGGGTGAATTTTGTGTTGTTTCCATAGCATAACAAACTAAAGGCGTTAGTGGGATCCAAAATGCACAATACATATTGGGAAAGTCAAAGGGGAGGAATCATCTAAAAAGGGAAGGAAATGACCACTATTAATCTAGTATCATGATTTGAAATTGAAAATGTATTCATTGTTCTGATTAGTTTCATTTTATTCTGATTTGTTTGATTTTATTATACTTGATGGCATGGACAGCTATTTTAAAGATAACAAAATATATAATTGCAGCCATCAAGGATGTCCAATTATCTTGTTTAGAAACCCTGTATGGCTTTCATTGTTTGTTTTGATTGATTTTACTCTATTCTGTGTGGTTTGATT
>RJWT010012278.1:0-22578 GCA_004365215.1 Cuniculus paca
GAAGACAGAAAGAGACAGAGAGACAGAGATAGAGATATAGAGACAGAGACACAGAGACAGAGAAGAGGCAGAGGAGAGACAGACAGGATATAGAGATAGAGACAGAGAAAGTCAGTCTTCATTGCTGTCTCAGTCATTCTGCCTGCTGATTACAGATATAGAAGAAGAAATAATAAATTGTGCCTGAAAGCCACCATTTCCTGGAATGGTTGGTTATATAGTAATAGATCTGATACTTTCCTAATTGTAGAACTCAAAGTTATAATGGTTAAACTTTTTACATCGTACTTTCTCTTTGTAACACATATGGCTCTCCACATTAAAATGTATCTCAAAATTTTATCCATCCTTTATCTCATCCTAGAATAGATATCCCTCTTTGCCAAGGGCATCTGGTACCTTGATTTTATAACTTATTCCTTCTTCTAATATCTTCATCCCCAATTATCTTCTAGTTTGTGAACCTCCTTCTCTTTGTGGTCCTCCCCCACTTTCCAGCTGTTCCATGGGCTGGATCATTGTCTATTCATCTGATGAGCCATGAGCGTAGGCTCTGGCCTCAGGCAGAGTTCTAACTGTGACAAATAGTCTGATCTTGGGTATGTTGTCTAATGTCTCTAAATTTAGTTTCCTGCCACATAAAATGGAGCTGACATAGAACCCTAGATCATAGTTCTTTGTTTTCTTTTCAGTAAGGTTATCCATTGAATGGAAAGAGTCATGTGACTGACTTCTGAAGTCACATCTGTTCCCAGACATGATCACTATCCTCTTTCTGGCCATCTAATATGAGCAATGACCCTGTTTTCCTGGAAAGCTAAGATTATAAAACAAAATAGGTCTAGACCACAATGTGCCTTGGATAAATGCTAAGGAATTCACCCTTGATACCAGAGGAAAGAATGGTCCCTTATTGGCCCAACCAATGGCAGGAGCATCTCCTGCCAAACCTTTCTGCAAATGAGACTATTTCTTACTAGCTGGACTTCAGAACATGTGCCTTCCTTACCCTTTCCCATTATCTTTAGTATAGAAGTTATAGAAGGGCCTGCACTATTGGGGGAAAAGAAGAAATAATTGGTTTGTGGGTACAAATGAACCCTTGTCGGTTGAGTGAATAACTGTCCTTGTCTTGCTTGGTTGGTTCCCGTGACACATGGAAGTGTTTATAACATATAAGTAAGTCAGGTGAATACCTCTGCTTCACAGATGTGCTCTTTTTTTACTTGAATTATTCAGGCTTTTGCAGATATGATTCCTAATCTTGACCATGTGTTCTTTGGGGCCTTGGAGCACATAGTTCTCCTTAGAAACAAAACGAAGATGAGGACAGGTATGGAAATCCCAAAGCCTGTGCCAATCTTTCCATATTTTGCTCAAGGATAGGGCTCAGGAGAGTAGGTCTTGGAGCCCCTGCTTGCTCATTACTCTGGCAAGGTGGGGCAGGTGGAACTTTGTCTACCCAGCTGCATACTATGTGTAATTCGGGAAGGCGAGGTAGTGCAGACCACCCACAGTCCGCAGAAGAATCTGAGTAGGAACCCGGAGCACCTGGGCTGGCCTGTTCCCAGCCTGTTCCCAGAGCTCAACCCGCACCAGCTTAGGCAAATACAAGCACTCAGCTTCTTTTATTAGGTGAACGGGAAGAGAGAAAATTGAGGTGTAATAGAAAAGTAACTGTGCACAAATTTTATTTCAGCAACAAAAATGCTATTTAATTCCACCCTTTTTACTCTGAAGTGTGGTATCTGGAATAGCTCAAGCAATGATGATGACCTCAGGTATTTCTTTTAATTATTCCAATGCTACCTTGCCACCCAGCCCTACTGCAAGCACTCAGCTACTCCAAGCAAAGCCATTCTAAGGATTTCGATTAAATTCTGGCCTCCTCCCAGCCACACACAAATTAAAAGCATTACTGGACGATCCCAGCTCCAGCTTTTGAAAGTGTTGTTATATAAAGAAGGAGGAACGTTGCCAAAGGCTTGTTGGCATTTCCGCAGTCACGAGGGGAGAGTTAACCCCTTGGGTTTCTGGGACTTGGAGATTTTTTTTTTCCCACTTTCTTTAGTCTTTTAAAAAAAATCTTCTTCAAGTACTTTTAAAAAAATATCTCCTTCAAGTACATTTTAAATGCATTTATGATATAGAGGGCATTGATGAGTTTTTACGTAACACCATATTCTACTAAAATTCTGGGGGGATGCTGACTTGATGTTTCAAGACGTCTTTCTTTGGCACCAGGGATTGAACTCTTGACCTCACGCTTGCCAGGCAGGCAGTTATGCCACTGAGCTAAATCCCTGGCTCAAGATGTCTTTCTTGTCACACAAGATGATCATGGTTTCTCTTTGTGGGAGAAGTTGCCTTAGGACACTGTCTCAGGCAATTGTCTCATTTGTTAGGCACTTGAATAAGGGACTCTGAGCCTGCTATGTCTTTAGAGTCAGACTCCCTGGGAAACACAGAAATCCAGTATCATTGCTCAGAAGTCTGCTCTCCATGGAGCTGCCTGAGATGATCAGCTCACAGTACCCAACTCCTGACCCTGGAGGGTAGTAAGCCTGACCCCAAGGAAGACTGTGGGAGGGAGGGGACTCATGCACCTCAGCAGAAGTGAGACCAGGTCCCATTCCCCAGATGCAGGTGAGGAAACTGAAGTTTGCAAAGAGTATGAGGCCAGCATGAGGCCACGTATACCACGTGTAGCAAAACCTAGACTCATGTCCAGGCATTTGATTCCTCTTTCAGTTCTTTTTCTGTTTTGCTGTGCCACTTCTCAGACTGAGGAATGCCCACTGCAGGTCTCAGGGAGATGCGACAAACCAAGAGGTTAAAGGCACAAACTGAGGGGAACAGGGACCAAGACTCAGGATGGTGGTACTCCTCACTGTCAGATACACCTCCCCAATCCCAAAGCTTTGAGAAGTTTTTATAGAAGTGCTCTTATCACACATGTACTGTATGGTCAATTTTTCCAAACTGAAGACATGCATAAATGAACAGCCGAGCAACAAGAAAACATGGCCGCCTCCAGAAGCCTTCCTTGTGTCCCCTCCCAGGCACTGCATCACCCCAGGGCAACTGCTGATATCCACGCCATGGAGTGGTTTTGTCTTATGTAGGTTGAGCCATGCATATCAAAAATAAAATCTTTCCTTGGATGGATACCTGGAATCTCAAGTATTTTTGATAAGCTGGATGCCTGTAGGTGCCTTCAGAGTTTTGTCCCAAGCCATCCTTAACCAAGTCCTAAAATCGAAACCACCTTTGCATATGATCAAGGGAATGCTATTCTGATGACAACTTCCCCTCAAAATGCACTGTGCCTGTTTTGGAATCAGATCATATTTTTCCAATAATTCTCTTATCTCTGAGGTGGACAGCTCACTTGAATGTGCATTTTGTATTTTTATTTTCTAATAGTCATCAGAGAAGAGCTTAAAGTTGAAGAGGACCAGGGCCAGGGATTTAGCTCAGTGCCTCAAGCGTTTGCCTGGTAAGCGCGAGGTTGTGAGTTCGATCTCCCAGTAACAAAAAAAAAAGTTGAAGAAGACCATTGATTTCAGGGATAAGGAATAGATTTCAATTCTTCTGTGCCAACCTTCATCTACTAAAACTGGCTTCCTGGGCAATGCAGTGTCCAGGCAGCATTTTGGGTCTGCAGCTAGGAGCTGTTAGCAATGTCTGCCACTGGGGAGAGTAGTTGCCATCTGGTTTTTTTCAGCCTTCATAATATTGACAAGGACCTGAAATCTGGTCAAGGCAAAGACAGAACTGGGTATGGACCCATTCCCTCTGCATGAAAAACATTGGAATTGTCTGTTAACTGCGTGGCAACGTGAAGTTCTGCTAAAACTTGTTAGGAAGACATACGGAGGCACAAGCCATTCTTATTTCTTCTCAGAGAAGTCTAGATAAGAAATAGATAGAAGAAGATAAAGAACTTGGAGGCGAGGGTCACAGCTGCCCCCTTGGTGACCTCCACCTCCTCAATCACAAAAACTATCCAAATGTCATGGAAGCCCAGCTCAGTGATCCAGGTCCAAAGAAAAAATTGCTCCCTGCCTCACTTAAGAAAGCTCACTCCTGTCTCCATCTATCAGTGGGTTCCCTTTCAGAGCCTTCCATGCTGTCCCCTCCCCCAGCAAATTCCAAATGTTTTATTTATGGACTGGCCTCTTTAGGAGCCAGCCGAGTCAGACATTCATCTAGCTTCCTATTATTCATGAGCCTTAGGTAGAAGGAGGCCACAGAGGCAGATGAGAAAAGCCTTCAATCAAATCTTGATGAAATAAACTAATTAGGGAGATTACACCTCCCTAATGATGTTAATTGTGCAGACAGGAAATCACAGCCTTCCTGATTGACTCTGCTTCTACCTTTAGAAAGGAATTTTTTAAGCTTCTGCATAAGTCAGTGACAATCTCTGCCCACCAGGCTAATGAGCTAAAACATTGCCAAGGGTTCCCCTCTAAGAAGATCCAAAGTCTTAATTCAGGGAGTTCTTGCTAATCCTCTTCCAAGTTACAGGACCATGTCAGAGTTCTAGAGGCAACTGATCTGGGGGTGGTTGCTGGCAAGGAGTAGGAAAACAGATAACTTGCTAAAATTAGGCACTTGAAGTGCCCCTAGTGGATACTGAGTTTCAACTCTGCCTTCCTTTTTCCCATACTTCACCCCTCATCTCTACCCATCACACCTAATTTCTCCAGAGGCTTCCTCCTTAAATGGGAGCAGAATAAAATGCATTCATTCATTCATCTGCTTTGGACTCAATAGATAGTCATTAGAAGTCCCACTCTTATAGCAGAGAACAAAACAGACAAGGTTTCTGTCTTCATCAATCTTACAATTAGTAAAGAAAAGAGACAGTAAGAAAATATGAATGCTAGTATTATGTCCGATAGTGCTGTGGAGGAATATAAAGCTGAGAAAGGAACCAGGGAAGGGGGTCAGGGAAGGGATGGTTTGTGCAAGGTTATCAACGATCTTCCTGCAAAAGTGATGGCAAAGTGGAGGAGTCAGCCAGGGTAGGCCTCCAGGCAGAGAGGACAGGACCCACAAATGCCCTAGGATGGAAAGGAACCCCTGTGGACAAAAGCCCTCCCCCTACCCCCCAGAATCAGTACTGAATGATTCACACACAGACGTTCGTGCCAACTTAATAAATGTCATAAGCCCTGCACGGATAAACTCTGTGTTATCATGTTTATCCCCTACGACAGCCCCTACCCCAGTGCAGTACCTGTTTTTATGGCAAATGTTTAGTAAATATTTGTTGATTTGAAGACAATTAACTAGTAAGGGAAATGAGCAATGTATAAGGCTCCCTGTAAAAAGGAAAGGATTGAAGCAAGCACTGAATGGAAAAGAGGCTACACTTAGAGCTGAGAGGGGACGGGTATGAGGCTAATATCCCCGGGCCTACGCCAGGCCTACGCTAGGGACTCGGAAAATTCGTTTACCTCCCTCCTCTGGTTTTATCAGTACCTTGCCAGTCTCAGCGCTTAGGACCTTGAACATAAAACAGGTGGCAAAGGAGAAGAACAAGGGTGTTTTTCTCCTTACCTGAGGCAATTCCTGACATAAACTCTATAAAGTTATCCCAAAGAACAGAAATCTATATATATCAAATTGGAGGTAATGCTACCACACGAGAAGTTTATATAGCATGCAAGGAGTACATCTGTATAAAGCGCACTTTAAAATGCAAATAAAGCAACTATGAATGCCACATGTAGCTATTAAATTAGTAATAATATGAAATAAAATGTTAATACTGGATGCTGGCAAGGAGGCTATGAAACTGTCATTAATTACTAGTTGGCACAATATATTTGAGCAACACTTATTCAGAAAATAACTTGGCAATAGATCACCAAAACAATAAAAATCTCCTACAGTTAACTCAGTAATAACAATTCTGGGAATGTAGTCAAAGTAAAATTCCTAAATATAGAAAAGCTATATGTTTGAAAACACACATTCCAGCATTATTTATAATTGTGAAAACACTTGTAAGCAACCAACACTTTCAAAAATAGGGATATGGTTAATCTAATTTAAATTTTATATATAGTCACTGGAATTTTTATAAAATAGCAATAATTGAAATTTTCTAGCTAAAATAGGAAACCAGAGGCATGATTATAAAACAAGAAACTAAATAAATAGATATTCAGTAACTCATGATTTACATTTCAAGTCTGTTTTTGCATATGGACAAAGACACAAAGTGCACAAGGAAAGATAAAAGTGGCTGTTTTGTTAATGGAAATACATTTCAGTGAGAAATGCAAATGAATTCTAAGCATTGGAATTATCAACAGTTCCTTCCTTGACCCAATATAATTCTGAGCAATTGAGTCAGTTGCAACTTCTAGTACAGAGGAGGAGGCTGTGGTACGAAGGGAGCTTGTGTCACTCAGGAGGCTGTGCAGTGGTATTTGGTTGTACCTAAGGCTAAAATTATTAACCGAGGATATTTTTTAAGTCCAAATATTTAGATCATAACTCCCAGGGTAATTCTGATTCAGTGAGGCCAGGGAATTTATATTTTTAAACAATTCTCCAGGTGATTTCATATTAGCCAGAGATGATAACCACTAACATGAGACACATGCTCCAGCGTCCCTGCTGGAGTTTGATCCAGGGTATCTATCATTGTTGAATGGTTACAATGTGCCTAGCACTGTGTCTTTTCTTTTTATGGACTATTCCTATTTATCCTCCAATCGCCTGAGGAGATGGGCGCCATCCCTTTTTGTAGGTGAAGAAAACGAGGCATAGAGGAGCACAGATTCATGCAGACACATACGCCCAGTCACTTTACCTTGTCTAATTGGTCCTACCTTCAGTATAGGCTTAACCACACCAGGAATTGTGCCTATCTTAGTTACTTTTCTTGTTGATGGGACAAAATACCCAACAACCAAAGTTAGGGGAGAAAAGGTTTATTTAGCTCATTTCATAGAGGTTTCGGTCCATAATCAGTTGGGTTCAAGGCAGGGTGTCACATGGCATATGGGCAATATTTCATGGTAGCAGAAGACAACAAAAGCTACAAGAGAGGAGGGGAGAGCAAGCCTCTTTCTGTCCCTTATATTGCATGCAGGCTACCCACCCTAGGACAAATGTAGTACTCACACAATTAATCTCAGTATTAGACCATGAATCAATCACAAACTCTAGATTCGCCACCTCTGAAAAGCCCACCTTCACATGACTTTGTAAGTCTTTCCAGAGGACATTCAGACACAAACTATAAACTGCCTCACACACTTCCTTTACTGAGGCTCCAAAAAGGCCCATTAGATTGTTAGTGGGTAAAAGAGAAGAATCTGCACAAGGAGTCCCCAGTTGGAGGACTTATCTCTGCTTTGGGAAAAAGAAGTCAGTATCTGGCCACAGGGATGTTGGGGAAGATTCCCTGTCCCAGCTTTGTGATGATTATAACAGCCAGTGTGACACGTCCTCCTGTACTCGACATCACACAGTGGCTGAAGATTGATTATATGCAAACAATTCTCCCAGCAATTGGCACATGTTTTAACAAAATCCAATGCTGCCCAAGTCAGGCTAATTGTTCCAGAGCACAAGCCATGTGCTCTTGGTGACCTGGTGTCCCCAAAGCACCCAAGGGGGATTTTAACTTTCCATGGCTTTCTGTCATCCAAATCCTAGGACTTGTTAAGAGCAACAGTGAGATTTCAGTGTCTCCAAACCCACCACTCAACTCACTTCATGTAGAAAATTACTTTTCATTCACTCATTAGGTGCATTCATGAAATGTAGAATAATCCTCATCTCTGGTCCTGGCACAGTGATAAGCAACAAGGAAAAGTAAAGAGAAAATGAAACAGGATCCCTGCCCTCTTGCAAGATTGGACAAGAAAGGCACCAATTAAAGAATCAAATGACCAATGTGTAATGACAGATAGGAAAGTGCTTCAAAGTGCTATGAGCACCTGACAATGATTCCTGACTAGTCAGAAGGTCAGGAAAGTTTCCCAAAGGAAGAGTAACCTTTTGGGATTTGAAGGATGAGCCAGAGGTTGAACAGGGTAAAGGAGAGAAGCCAGATATTTTCTAGAAAAGGAAAGATGTCTAATTGGACTACAGAAAGCACATAGGAGATGGGGAGATGAGGACTTGGGGCACTGGTAAGGACTCTATTACAAGGGAGCCTTGTCATGGTAGATTCTCAAAAGCTCTTGATAGGTCTTCAGCTGGAAATGACATAATTTAATTTGCATTGTAGAAAAGTTCTGACTGCTTTGTAGAGAATGGATCTGGGGATGGGCAGGCATGAAAGTGAACAGAAATAAGAAGCTATTTCAATCATTCAAGCTCAGAACATAGAAACCAGTGACAAGATGGGGACTGTGGGTGAAGAGGAAGAAAAATGAGTTCAAGAGGTAAGGAGAAACTAAAATTATGGGAACTTTTTAATGAATTGTGGGAAGGGTATCATCTCCAAGGATTATGGTTTCTTATTGTGGCACTCAACCAGGAATAAATACTCATTAAATTGTCAATAGGTTGAATTCAACAGGGTCATTTTTTTAACTTGATTAACTTGGGGGGAAACTGCCAGGAAACGGATTCTAATAAATAGGACCAGAATTTCCTAATTTTTTTTTTTGCCTTCATGTTACTTTCTGTTCCAGAGGCAAGGGAGAGGGAAAAGATAGTTAAAAAGGAAAAAAGATCTTTCTCATCCAGCAGGTCTTAAAAACAGAGTGGTGGGTTTTCTACCATGGGGGTTCATGTGCCTATGCTCCTGTGGAAGCTGGGAAGAACTGGAACCGGGCTACTGAGCAGAACGTCAGTGGTGGAGTCTATCTGTGTCAATAACTTACCTGTGACTTCAGACAAGGAGGTCATCACTCATAGCAGTGGGACCAACTGGCTTTGAACCTGGGCTGCTGGCAGGAAGGCCAGTGTGGGTGTTTTCTGCCCAGGGTCCTCAGAGCTACTTAACACTCAAGAGATTCCCGCACTAAAGCAACCCGATGAGCCAATGAGCCCCGGTTGTAAAGACCAAACAAACACAAACATTAACAAGACTGCAGAAAGCAGGGGAAAGGTCAATTTGTGCTCCTTCTGGCCCCATTCAGAGGAAACTGTGACCTTAGCCTCAGCAACTTCTAGTCTGTCTTGCAAACAGAGCCCTAGGGGCTGCTCAGAATAAAAGCAGGTCACAGTGTTGGAAACAAGCTTCTAAGTCCACATGTCCCAATACACAGGCAGCAGTCACAGCCACTGACAACAATGGAAACTGGGCTGGCTTGCCAGACAGAAAAGAGCCCAAGGGAAAAGGTCATGTGAGAAAGCTTTCCATGTTTACCTACACATGTGTGGCTGGGCAGCTTCTTTCCTTCAGCTCCCCGGGTCCCAGCTCAGTGCTGGATGCATCCCAAGGCCTCAACCCTGCAAGATGATAGAATCAGTGTCACTCCAGCTGCTCTAGCTGCCCTCATAAAGGGCAGGAACTTCTTAATAAATATTTGTTTAAAAATGTGTATTCTTTGGCAATTTAGGAATCTGCAATTATTGAGCAAATTCTAGGTTGGACTCCAAGAATTTGCTTTTTTGACAAAAGGAGTCTACAGGCAACAGCTCTGAGAAACATTTTGGAGAGGTCTGGAAATATTATATTAACCTGGTGGAGACCCCTTAGATGCCCTACTAAAAGCTATGGAAAATTCTATGGAGAAATACACACACGAATATTTTATCAAATCTTGAACAATTTCAAGGTTGACAGACATGGTGAAGCACAGTCCTTGTACTCCGATGACAGAGTGAATGACCCAAGCAGACCATCTAAGGGTCCACTCATCTAAGGCTTCTGCCCATTCTGTATAGTTTTAGCAAGAATTCTAATGGCTTGGTTTAGCAAAGATCCCTCAGCCCTGATAATCTATCAAGTTCCTATTCTCCACCTTCCCTATTGCCACTCTGGCCTGCTGGTCAAGCCAGTCTTATTGGAATCCTTCCTTACCCGATAGTAGGTCCCACAGGGCTTCTTTCAAAGTTCTTGATATTTCAATGAGTTGTGTAAAACACATCAGAATGACTGTGAAGGTGTACATTTAATGAAGGTGTAGAAGAGGTATGCTCTACAGGTGAGAGTAGACCAGTAGAAAGGCATACAGTGCCCTGTGGATAAGAGGAAAAGGGTCTTTAGTACTACAAATACCTGAATTGACCTCTCCTTCATGCGAATAGGGCAGCAGAACAGTTGTCCTATCCAAAACTTACTTGGCCTCATGCCAGATTTAAACTTTGCTATCAAAAAACTTGCTTAGTTTCCTAACAGATATAAATGAAAGATCAGAAAAAACATCTTTTGATTGATGGTGCCCACATTGCAAATGAAGAATTGGAAATAGAATCTTCTGATTGGTACTCCAAACAGTGACCAATTCAAAGGAAGGACTGAAAATATCACTCTTTTGATCAGTTCACAGTGCTCAGCCTTAAGCCTGATGTCATTTTTGGGTCCCATGCTATGGACATACCCCCTCTTTTTAGGAAACCACTCACTCAATCTGTTAATCATGGGTTTCTGGGACATTTGACACATTCCACACAGTTTGCTGTCCTATTTGGCCCAGCTCTATTCTCCTACTTCAGCGTTTCTTCCTTCTTAATCAGTTTCTATCCACTGTCCCTTCTTCCTGTTCCTTGGGTATAAATCTCCACTTGTCTGTATTGGAGTCAGGGTTGAGCTCATTCACTGTAAGTCCCTATTACAGGGGTCCCTATATCTATCACAATAGTTGCTCCTTGAATGAAGTTTTCCTTACCATTCTCAATAAGTTTCATGAATAATTTTTTCTTTAATATTTTCCATGACAATGAATTGGAACAGCAAGAGAGGAAGTTTAAAAAGAACAAAGACGTGGTTCCCCTAGGTTGAAGGTTATAATTTGAAGGGTGCACATAGGTAAGCCTGGACCAAAGGTAGAGTAAAAGGCAAAAGGCTCCAAAGTTGGATAAATAACATGTGGGTTATGTGCCATCCTGTGGGTATGAGTTCTGTTTTTAAGAACAAGGGTATTAGACATCTCAGTCGTGTCTTGAGGGTCTGCCATTTATTAGCAATAAAACCCTAGATCTGTTACTTGATCTACCTAAGCCCCAACTTCTTCTCACTAGTGCAATGTAAATGGTAATACATAACTCACAGGGTTTTGTGAACATAAAATAAACTAATGAGATGAAAGCTCTTAGCATAGTGCTGGGTGCATGAGCAGGACTCAATAAACTGTGGTTATCAACATGATCATCATTATCATTCCTTTTCTTGAAATGCAGACTGTTCTGGCCTCTTCCAATTTTAAAAAAATGTCTCCTTACCCATTTTTGTATGCTACAAAGCATTAGGCTTAATTATCCTACATTATACTTAATAGAATGAGAATCAGGTTTTAGTAGATGTTGGAAGGCAGGGAGTGAGGGAAGGGAGAGGAAAAGAAGAAGGA
The DNA here is from genome assembly GCA_004365215.1 of Cuniculus paca. Lineage (NCBI taxonomy): Eukaryota > Metazoa > Chordata > Mammalia > Rodentia > Cuniculidae > Cuniculus > Cuniculus paca. Next base: position 11,496 of record RJWT010012278.1, read on the forward strand.
AGAAAAAGGAGGATGGAGGAGAAGGGGAAAAGAGAGGGAGGAAGGGAGAGACAGAGAAGAAAGAAAGGAGGGGAGGGGAGGAGGATGTGGAGGGAGGAGAAGGAGAGGGAGGGAAAGGGAAGGAGAAGACAGGGATCTTCCTTTTGACCATCCTGCTTATAAATCCTGTGGTTTCATTGTTTCAGATAAAAATGAGATTTTTCTAACAGAGTCAAGTTTACTTTCCTCAGGTCTTTATTTGCCAAGTAAATGCACAGAACTCATTGAGCTGGCTGGTTCAGAAAGCCATCTACTGGATTTCAAGGTAAGCTGCCTTATCCACCAAGGAAGTTGCTGGTTTCCTGCCACTGACAATTAAGTGGGAATTGTTAATTAAATTATCATCTCACCTAATTAAGAGTCAGATAATTGTGATTTTAATGAACTTCAATTGCTTTTGGGTAATACAAAAGCAGTCTCCAGAGCAGCAACCTTCCTGCTATATTGCTAATCGAATTCAATTGTATCTGTTGGAGTAGATAATAACAATAACACCAATACCCTGGACCTTTGTTTTAATGATGTGGAGTGGATGTAACATGGAGAAAGCAGTTATCCAGAATCTCATGGGGGCGATATGGGAAGAGGTGTCTAAGGGCCTGCATATCAAGACTTAAGCCTTCTTTAAAACAGAAATTCCTAATCTTTAATACTATGACTGAATCCAAAATAAATCATATTGTGCCAGGTGTGGTGCTGCACACCTATGTTCCCAGCACTCAGGAGGCTGAGGCAAGAGGATCGCTGTAAGTTCAAGGCCAGCCTGAACTGCATAGCAAAACACTGTCTCAAGAAAACCAAAAAAAAAAGTTCAAAATAAATCATATTGCAAATTCCAGGGTGAAAGTGTCACAGTTGGAGTCCATGAATCCAGCTAAGATCAGAAGCCTAGTCTAGATGCTCTAATGCACTTTCCTACCAAGAATGACTGGGAAAAGTCCAACTAAAGTGATCTGAAGCTAAGAGTAAAGTTTTATAAAGAAGTGATGTACAAATGTTCTGCAAAGAGCTAGAGAAAAGTATTTTAGGCTATGGAGCTCTATAATCTCTTCAAATCTGCTGTTGTAATGCAACCTAAAATAAATGGATGAGACTGTGTTCCAATAAACCCTTATTTACAAAAGCAGGTAGTAGGCTAGATAGGGCAGCCAGAGGTTATAGTTAGATGGATCATCTTCCTCAGAAAGAAAGCAAGTTCTCTCTAGAACAAGTGAGGTAGGCAAGGTTCTTCACATATATACATGAAATAGTAACTGAACTTTAATCAATGAGTAATCAATGAGATTTAAATGATTTGCAATTTCCCATAGATTTTAAACACATAAATAAATAATTCTATTCTTTTGTATTTTAAATTTCAAAAAATAAAAATCCATTATAGGAACTTTTATAAACAAACACAAATACAAGAATCATTTATGTATATTTTTCCAGCCAGGTTTTATTGGATATTATGTGTCACCATAGTATACATTTAAAAAAATTGTTTCTTTTATTTAACATCCTAGTAAAGCCTTTCAGTGTTGCTACATGATATTTGACATCACTCTTCTAAGTAGTTTATTATTATTTGTTATGAGTATAAAAAATGTTTACTAAGTCAGTTTTCTGTTGTTGGGTATGTTCTCAGTTCTTTGGTCACTGAATGTTATTTTAACAGCAATTCGTATTTTGGAATATTATGAAGTTAAGTGACTGGGTCAAATGATGAAAACAAGTCGTAGATAGTAACAAAATTTTCAAGTGGTTGCTTAAAGTATGTGCTAGTGTAATCTGCACAGAGCAGCAGTCTAAGAGTCCTAACCCACCCTAGGTATCTACAGTTATGAAAATGGTCCTCTTTAGAAGTCTAGAATGTTCTCTCTTTGAGTATTGATCATATCCACATCAAAGAAATCAATAAACTGTTTTGGGAGGAATGATAAATTCAGACTTCATTCAGAGATCCTCTAAGTAAATCAAGTCCAGCCGGCAGATGTACGTGGAGTGCTGACCAGTTAGGACAATCCCATCCTCACAGCCTTAGAGAGAAACTAAAGAGGTGTAGTCAATGAGAGTGCTCTGCCATGCTGTTAAAAGTGATCTTCCTATTCTAAAACTGAATTTAGGAAGGGTTTAGCAAGAAAACAGAAAGGCAACGAAGAGCAGAACAGGAGAGATTATTCCTCCAGCCTTAGTTTATAACTTAGTGAACACTTGAATACAGATGCCATGTATTCTGAGTTGATATTCAAATTCAGGGCCTGTAGTTTCCTGTGACTACTGTAACAAACTGAATGACTTAAAACAGTAGAAATTTATTCTCACACAATCTGAGCCAAGAAGTATGAAATCAAGGTGTTAGGAGGAAAGAATGGAAAGACTTAAAGGAAAAATCCTCTTGTTTCTTTTGTTTCCTGGTGATTGCCAACAATCTTTTCTATCTTTTCACTTGCAGATCCATCACTCTGATTTCTGCCTCCCCTATCACGTGAACTTCTTCTGCCTGTATGTAGGTTTTCTTTTCATAATGTTTTCATCTAACCTTCTAATGAGGATACAAGTCTTTGGATTTTTTAATCTAATCTAACTATTTTTAATTTAATGACCTCTGTGAAGACCCTAGCTTCCAACAAGGTCACATAAACAGGTATCAAAAATTAAGGCTTAGCTATTTATTTCAGCAGAACACAATTCAACTCAGAGAAAGGGGAATAGAAAAAGTGGACACAATCAAGAAGCTGGGGAATCAGAAGGTCTGGTACATAATCTTCACAGTTCCAGCTCTAACCAAATTGCAAACTCATCCTCAAGGAAGGTCAGTGGCTAGGTCTGCCACAGGGAGGTTTCACTAAGAAGTCATATATTCTGGGATGTTTTTCTCTGATTTCCCTTCACCTATAAATGGAAGACAACATCTTCAATTATCACAATGTCTTCTACGCCTGGTCTCCTATATATTTTGAGGTCATTAAAACAGAGAAGGGTGTTCTTCATCATTGTCAAGCCCAGTAGTGGGCACATAGTAGGCATACAGTAAACATGAATGTATGGGTGGGTCCCATGATTGTCCATCTTGAATCACCAGTTTAAATTTGTTCTTCTATATCTGCCTTTGCATCCTACCAATACCAGCCCAACCCCAAAGCAGAGAATTAAGTTCATTAATATTCATCATCACAGAACTGCAACTACCATCCCTTTGTTTTCTGCAATAGCTTCTTAGCCTGCAGTCAAATGAGCTCAAGGAAAATGATGTGACTTGGCCTTGGAAATATATTCCTCCAGCTGCCAGAATGGATTTAGCAGACTCTGAGTTCAGTTCGTCACTCCTTCTAGGACTGCCTCTGCATACACAAAGGGCTGTGACAGTTTTTGAGTTATGAGGGGCCATTCCAAGGCTGTGATGGATTTGATTGTTTTATGCACTGACTTAAGATCTCATTTCCTGCCACATTCACAAGTGCTTTCTGGCTGCTGCAGGGAAATCCCTTCTGTTGGATTTGTTCTATTCCCATATCCACCAGGTCTACCAGGGACAGGTTTGCAGAGCTCTCAGTTTATGTAAGCAAAAGCATCAAAGAAATCAAATGATATAAGCATTGCCAAAGGTAGTTGCTATATTTTTCAGCCAACCTACCCTTACTTTTTTTTACTTTTAATTTTTAGTCATGTGTCACTGAAATATTCTGTAAAAGTTGTAAAGTTGAGGAACAGAATAATCTATTAAGTGTGTAATAAGCTGACATCCACAAACCACTATGGATAGGTTTACAATGTGAAAGACACTTCCTTTGCCTAATATGAAGAAGGCAAATTCTCTTTAAGTGTCTGAATATATGGGAGGTTGATTATTTAACTGTTACCTGTATCTCCTGCCATCATGTAGTAGTCCCTGCCATTATTTTTCCCCATTGCCAGTTTGGTAAAGCAACACCTTCATCCAAGTCAGAGTTAATCAGATTTATACTCATCCACATGATGCCTCACTCCTCATCTGGAGCATAGGTTCTCTGAAGGCAAGTCCAATTCAGCTTTGTTTACTGCCAAACAAATGAGATTGAGCTTAGGGCGTGGCCATAGTGAATCTTGTCTACATACTTTCGTGAGAAACACTTAGTATGCCTAAGTGGAAGGGAAAGGGAATCTTGGAGAAGGTAAAAATGTATGTGAAGTAGTGATTCTCAACATGGTCTCCTGAAACCAGCAACACTAGTATCACCTGGAAATTCATTAAAAATACAAATTCTTGGTCTATGCCAAGCCCAGTAAATCAGAAACTCTAAAAACAGGGTCAAGCAATCTGGGTGTGAACAAACCTTCTAAGTAACGCTGACACACATAAGTTTGAGGATCACAGATAGGCAAATCTATATACTAAGAGTAGGGAAGGCAACTCTGGAATTCATGGTAAAAATTTTGAGACAAGAAGGCATAATATATGTTGTAGAGACAAGTAGAGTTTTAGAACACACAAATGGGAGACACAGAGGGAACTTTGAGAGAAATGTGGGATTGTATCATCTTCTGGCAGCCAGAAGAAAATGCCTTTCAGAAATTTCAAACGTAATGTATTTGTTGAAAGCAAGTGAACTAAGAATTACAGGTATACTTTGTGAAGTGTTAAAAATTATTTTTATTTTTTATGTAAAGCATTAAAACTTACCACATACAGCTTCTAAGAAAATCATGCCCTTTTCCTACTCCCTCCATCAGATCCTGCCCTTTGTGCCCCAAAATTCTCATGCTCTTCCTCTAGTGGTTGATGGGAATGAATTGAAAAGAAACAAGTAAAATAATCCCAAAGTCTAGGAGTGCAGTAAGACTGGAATTACATATTTATAAAAACCTCTATTACACACACACATCTTCTTGTCCTTGTTGCTTTTGTTGTCTTCTGCTGCCTCCACCAACTGCTGCCCCTCCACCATAGGCCACCCTGCCTCAGAGCCAGTAGATTATGGACTGAAACCTTCACAAACTATGAGCTAAATAAACCTCTCCTCTTTAATTTTGGGGGTTGTATATTTTGTCCCAGCAATGAGAGAAAAGTAACCAAGACACCACCCAATCTCCTTTCTCACCACCCAACATTTCTGCTCCCTTCTGATCTAAGGAGAATCCTTCCAGTACCGTGGTCCTAGTAGGATGCTCACTGCAGTACTCTGTGTTCAGAAATATAACTGAGAGGTTGAGTCAGAGAGTTGCAAGAAAAAAGTTCTCATTAGTTCCAGCCATCATCCTCAGAAGGCCTAGAAAAATCTACCTTCAGTCACATTTTGAGACAAGTTAACTGGTCTTGAACCCAGAGGCTGAGAATGGGTTTTCCTCTCCTTGCCCCTTATCCAACCCAACCAAAGACCAATATTGGCTACCTGTAGTCTCAAATATTATTGGGAAACATTAGTTTTACTAGTGGTAAGTCACTGACAAAGTTCCAAGTCTCTCTGTCTCTTCCTTTACTCATCTGTGAAACTGGGTTTGTAAATTGGCATGCATTTCATAGATTCTAAACAGTAAGGGTTAATTGAGTAGCATACACACAGTGCTGAAATTGTGTTCACCACATATATATCCTGCTCCAACAGGACGTGGTGATGTGCTTTTGAGATTCCTGCTTCATGATGGCATCTGCAATCCTACAGGGGCCTGTTTCTAGAAACTAGGCTGGACCTAAATCTTGTATGATCTCTAGGTATGAAATAGAGCTCCCTGGACTTCCTGACAGCCTTAGATTCTGTCTTTGTCTATGAATGGAAATGGTTTTCTCATGTGAATGGATAGGTGTTTTCAGAGTTGGAGGCTCTACTGTCACTGGGACTAACTACCTGTTACCCACAATTTAAAGGAGGAAAAGTTTATTTGGCTTGTGGTTTCAAAGAATTAAGTCAATGGTAAGCAGTTCCAAGGCAGGAACATCATGGAGGAAGAGCCTAGTAAAGTAAAGCTGCCTTACTCATGGTATCTGGGAAGCAGATCAGGGGATCAGCACCAGAAAGGAAGGGGTCAGGCACCAGAGTAGTAGTACTCAAGGCCATGCCTCCATGACCCACCCAGACATAACCAGAAGTGTGTTTCACTATTTCCTCTAGTGGTTCCCATGCCAATCAAACTGACAATTAAGCTTAACCACCAGAGATACTCAGTAGAAATTGGACGAGGCAATTCCACACAGAGGAAACATGCTGAAAGCCACTAACAAATGAGTTGTTCAGAACAGCTTCAAAGAGTATACTTAAATTTCTATCAGATGAAACTCAAATACTGGGATGTAGGACTGCATGGGTTTCACAGAGGAGACAAACTCTGGACAACAGAAGCCAGAGACTGGTGAATATCCAGGAAGGAATTAGATTTGAATTAAACCTATCCCTGTACTTGAGTACTGCCATCAAATCTAGAAGCTGTCTTGTATTTAAGTGTGTATTTTCACTGCTTTTTCTTTCATCCTTCATATAAGCTGAAAAGTCTACAGCTCAGCTAGTGTAAACCAAATAGCTGCTAAAAGCCAGGTGTGGTGGCACACATCTGTATCCCAGCTCTTGGGAGGCTGAAGTAGGAGAACTGCCAAGAGTTTGAGTTCAGCCTGGACTACATAGTGAGTTCAAGTCTAGCCTGTACTATAAAGCAAGATTCTGACTCAAAAGAAAGAAAGAAAGAAAGAAAGAAAGAAAGAAAGAAAGAAAGAAAGAAAGAAAGAAGAAAGAAAGAAAGAAAACCTCCTAAAGAGACAGGTGCTAGAGGAAACTCCAACTACCCCCAGACTGGATCCAGGAGAGTGGAGGTGTTGCCTCCACACAATGCTTGTTTGTTCTGCTCCCTTTACATATGCATTTTCATGAAGGAATGTGTAGTCTGCCAACTTCATTGTCATTTATCCCAGGACAATTTGTTAACTTCAAGAATCCTTGAATGCCAACCTGGATGTCTTTATAATTGCTGTCTCTGTCAGAGCCTGTGTGAGAAATGTCACAGGCAGAATGAAGTCAGAAAGCAAAGTTGCAGCATGTTCCCCATGAAGGTGACAACGACCGAAAGCATTACTAGCTTTCAGGACAGTTTTGAGAACATTTCTAGCTCCTGAAAGAAAAGATGTTTGTGAAATTGGAAAAGCTAGCCTGCTGACATTGACAGCAAATTCATAATGCGCATGTTAATCTAAGGAAAGGAGCAGGCTCACAGGCTAGGAAGAAAGCATGCACTGGAGTCTGTTAGGAAAAGCTTTAACCAAACGCACCAAAATTGGAAGACTTTTGCTACAAACCATAAAAACAAGTGCATTGTTTCTATCTCTTCAATATCCAAGTACAAGCAAAAAGAACAGCATATTAGATTGCCTTTTGCATATCAAATGCTACTACTTACATCTATGGTTTCGGAAAAGTCCCTTTCTTTGGGGAATTTCAGCTGCCTTCTCTGTAGAGGTGAATTGAATTAAGTTATTCATTAGTCTGTATTCTCTATAGAGACTGTTTGTATTTTTAGTTACCTTCTCTGCTAAAGACCATTTTATCGCAAACTCTCAAAGCTCTCACCTTCTGCTAGAACAAAGTAGACCAAGTACAGCCCATGCACCAAGTCCTGCCTGCTGCCAATTTTTATGTAAGCTAAGTTTTATTAGAACTCAACCACACCTATTTGTGGATGGCCAGTGGCTCGTTTCATGCTAAAGTGGAAGAATTGTGTAGCTGTTGCAGAGACTACCAAATCCGCTAAGTTGAGAATATCTATCTGGTTCTTTATAGGAAAGTTGCATGCACTAAAACATCCCCTTAACCACTATAAAGATTAGACAACCCTTTTTTCACTGAAAATTGCCTTCACATATTCACTCTAATATGTGAAATCTAAAAAAGATGATAAAAAAGTAGAAGTGAGACTCTTATTAGACAAAAAGAAAGGAAAAAGAGGGAAAGATCTAAGGTGGGAATAAGGGGGATAAATATGAACAAAATATATTATATAAATTGAATGAAACTGATATAAGAATTACATAGGATCTATGGAAGGGAAATATTTATAGCTCTCAACCTGTTAGATGTCTTATATGTGGGGCTCGTGTTCCACAAACATGGAAGAATGAATTATAAGGAACGAGAGAGGTTAAGAGTAGCTCCTGAGAGGCTGCTGAGGGGGTCCCAAGTGGGTTGCTGAGATCCCACTTTTCAGGAGAAGTTTTATAGAGCACAAACACATGGGTACAATGTAGGTTAAGGCTATGATCAACCAATAAAATTGTAAGTATAGCTGCTTAGGTAATATTGACCCAATGAGGAAGCAAGCCATGTAGCAAGTGAACATGTAAAGAACTTTTCAGGAAGGGATGAGTCTGAGGGTCTTGGTCACCCACTGAAATGACTGATGTCTATCTAGACTTCATTAGACCAAGTATTAGCATTCATCTTAGGCCTGGTCATTCTGTCTTTATCTTGAGGCCTGGCCTCCAACAGATGCTTCGCTGACCACAGTAGTAATGGGTTTTCATCTTTACACTGATTCTCTTGAGGGCCCCAATGGACAATTAAAATATTTCTCCTAACTTGGTTGGCTATAATAAAACTAAGGATGAGGGTGAGGCAAGGGAAAGTGATGTGGGGATTGAGAATGAGCAAAGTATGCTACATGTGTGTTCAAATCTGCCAAAATGAAACTTATTAATCTGAATAATAAATATATAAATAATGAAAACAATAAAAATAAAATAAAAACTGCCTTCTTTGATCAAAGAATCAAATCTTATAGGTGGAAGAAATGCTCTTGTGCAATGATGACAAAACTTTTAGAGACCAAGTGCCCAAACTGCAACCCAAAACCCACTTGTTCATAGCAAAGTGCCAACACTGCAATTAAACCTGAATGCTGAGGTTTTAGTTTAGAAAAAACAACCCAGGAGATTCCATCTCAATCCAAAAAGAATAGCTATTACCAAGAAATCAAACAATAACAAATGCTGGTGGGGATGCAGGGAAAAAGGAACCCTTCTCCACTGTTGGGGGGCAGTGTAGTCTGGTGCCATCATTGGAAATCAGTGTGGAGATGCCTCAAAAAACTAGGGCTAGAGTTCCCATTTGTCCCAGCAATTTCCCTTCTGGGTATCTTCCCAAAAGAAGTAAAAGTATCATACCACAGTGATATATTCACATCTGTGTTTTTAGTAGCACAGTTTATAATAGTTAAATCTTGGAAACAAACCAAATGCCTACAAACTGATGAATGGATAAAAAAAGATGTGATCTTTTTATACAATAGAGTGCTACTCAGCCATAAGGAAGACAAAAATTGAGACATTTGTAGGTAAATTGATGAACCTTCAGATCATAGTCTTAAATGATATAAATCAGACACAGATGTGCAAATATTGTATTATCTCTCTGGTGTGAGAAACTGAAATCATAAATAACTGAAACATATAATAGATATTGTGAAATAGGAAGAAATTTTGTTCAAAAGGAAGGGGGAACTAGGAAGAAGCAAGAGGAAAGAAAGGAAGGGAAAAGAAAAAGTTGGGAAAAGAAGGATAAAATGAAACAAAACTTTGTAAGTTAGGAGGGGAAGAGGAGTTGAAAGGAGGGGAGGGGAATGGGAAAAAAAGAAGTACCAAGATATGTCATGTACAGGTACAAATTCCCTAAGATGAATGTGATTGATATGTATATCGAAATTGTACCAATAAACTTAATAATTAAAAAGAGAAAAGCCCAACTCTTACATTAACATCTTTTGTCTTAAAAGAAAAACACAAAGTAGAGCTTTCAATGATGCAAACAGCTTTTTATTGAAAAGTAAAATTTGTATTTGGCATGTTTTCTTGCAATCAATGTGATCTTTGTTGTTGCACGCATGCTAATAGTTTGTCACACTTCGGTTGAGGAGACTTAGCTCCCATGCTCACAGAGAGGGTTCTGCATGCCTGATGCAGTATGCATGTTATGCGTTCACCACCATTGCTCTAGTGTGTTATTTGTCATCCTGTGTAGGTCTCATTTACTGGTCCCTGGCTATACAATGCCTATCTTGAGAAAGTTTCTCCCTAAGCATACTCATCAGTGGTTTGCCTATCTGTGAACACTGCCCTTTGAGCTCATCTCTGCCTGCCAGATTCCCAGAAGTCAGTTCCTCTTTCACAAGATAGGTCTCTGGATAGGTAAATATCTCTTGGAGAAACCATCCCAACTGGTCTAAGATTTTTCTCCTGTATTAGTATATGGCATTTTCCCCCAATAACCCACATTTGGAAATTTCAATTTCTCTGTGCCATTCATACTGTGGGTGATAACTCTGAACACAAAGACCCCAGTGTCCTGGAACTCCTGGACATTCCATTCCAGAACTGAATCCATGTCTCTACTACTTCATGTCACTGACATAAACTCAATTCTGAACATTTTCCATATGTGCTTCTGATGTTAAGCCACATTTTCCAGCCTCCTAGAGTATACTTAGTCATTATTTTAATGTACGGACCTTTGCATTTAAAATGTAAAGTGTGATTATTTATTTCAATCCACCCAATGAGATTTGGATCAAGGCACTGCACACACTACTCAAATCAATCCCAGAATTGTGCTTATAATCATCCAAATAATTTCTTAATATTTATCCTTTCATCAAATGTTATTCATACAGAACAATCAACCTCTGAACAAACTATATTCACTTGTACTGCCCTACCCTCGATCCTATTGTGGGACTTTAATTACAAAGGCCTTTTCTACCCAGTGAATTTGCCTTTATCTGTCTTCAGGCATCGTATCCTCCAGGAAACTTCCTCCAGCTCTTACCAGTCAGGACACAAGCTCCTCTCTGCATTGTTCAATACCTTGAGCTTATCTCTTAACAACATTTATTGTACTGCATGTGCTTATGATGGCAGGAGTTATGCCTCCTTCATTAGTGCACCAGTGTCTAGCACTGTATTTGCACATCATAAGCACGTAGAACATTTTATAAGTTAATGAAAAAAATAAGAGAAGAAGTGGTGTCACACCAGATTGAAACCTTGAAGTCCCTTCTGAGGAATGTGGACTTTTTTTAATTGGGTTATAGCAATCACATGGCACAATCA
>RJWT010012279.1:0-22591 GCA_004365215.1 Cuniculus paca
AATCAGTTCCTGGGTATCATTGTATTATGCAGACATCTTTTGCCTTCAGCTTTTCAAGCATTTTGGAAAGGACATATCCCTGAGCCCACTCCTTTGATTCTGTTTTAATACCTTTTCATCAAGTTGATTCTGACACTAAGTTTAGTCTGAAATCACACTTACAAGTCATGTGTTTAGTAAATACTTAACGTGTGTACCTGGCACTGTTCTATTATTGATTTGAATGGTGGTTACATGGATATATATATATATATATATATATATATATATATGTTTTAAAAAATCGAATTGGGGATTCAGCAGTGACCAAAACAGGTAACAGTCCTACTTTTTGAGGGGAGGGAGGTTACTGGGGTTTGAACACATGACCTCATGCTTTTCAGGCAGGTGCTTGTGCTGCTGAGCTAAACCCCCAGCCCAAGAGTCCTACTTTTGTGTACTGTAGTTTACTTTTTAAAAGGGAGAGATAAATAAAATAAGTAAACATATGAGAAGTATAATATGGCAGTTGATAAGTGGGGAAAAAATGAAAGATTGAAGTACTGGGATAGAGCGTGCACAGTTTCAATTAAAATTACAAATGCATTTTCCCCAATGGACAAATTGTGGGTTTTAATGTGTAATTATATCCTGGGGAATATGACTGTATTATTGTTTTATTGAAGTATGATTAAAACAGTGACTTGTATTCAATGGCCAGGTACCTTTTGTGAGAAGCAGGTGACACTCCTGCATTGCCCACCAGAGAGCAGACTTGGATATCCTAAGCTCACTGCCAATTGTATACATTTGAGAATAGGAAATGTTATTTCAGAATAGCAGGCTCCTATCAAGAAAGTATAGTATCAGAGGCCTTGGAGATTGAACTTTGGAGATTTTTTAAAACTTAAAGAGTTTATTTAACGAACTGCTGTTGTTTGACAAAATAAGTACGTTTAATAAATACAAGATTCATTTCTCATGAGTATAATAGTGTATACAGAAGTGTGGTACAGCCAGGTGTGGTGGCACATGCCTGGAATTCCAGCACTCAGGCAGCTGAAGCTGTAGGATCACTGAGTTCAAGGCTAGCCTGGGCTACATAGTGAACTCAAAACCAGTCTGAACTACACAATGTGACCCTGTGATATAGGGGAATGAAACTTTCAACCTGCTAGATGGCCAAAATGCCGAGTTCGTGTGCTCTAAAATTGAGGAGTGAATTCTAGGAACAAATTGAGAGAAAGAAAGCTTGTGTCTGAGAGGGACAGAACAGGGTCCAGAAGGTGGGTTGCCTGCCAGCCCCACCTCTCAAGGGTGTTTTATTGAGCAAAGTCATGAGATGACGTGGGCTTAAAGTGGGACAGAACTATAATCAATCAATAGGATTACAGGTGCAGTTGCTTAGGTAATATTGACCCAATAGCAAATTATAGGATGGTGTGAGGTGGGACAAAACTATGGTCATCCAATAAGTATACAAGAATAGTTGCTAGGGTAATATTGATTAAATGGGGATCAAATTGGGAAGCAGATCACATAGCACATGCACTTGGGCATACAAGGACTTTTGCCTGGAAGGGGCGAGTTAAGGTGGTTTGGTCCTCCACCCCAAGGTGATTGATGCCTATTTAGAATATCAATCACTGCTGTTCATCCCTGTGGGAAGTATTTGGGTGAGTAGTTCTTTTTCTCGAAGCCTGGCCTTCAGTGAATATTCCTCCAGCCACAGTTGTCTTCTGCATCGACCTCTCAAAGGTTCAGCCTTATCTGACTGCCTATAGTATTTCTACCTAGCTTAGCTACCTATAATACCTCTCTCAAAAAAAGAAGTGTGGTACATAAATAATATAAATAAATAAGGGATGAGATTGGGTCAGGGTGGTGACTGGGATGGAGAAAAAGAAACAAATTATAGTATTGGGGGGGGTGCCGGGGATCAAACTCACTGCCTCATGCTTGCCAAGCAGGCACTTATGATGCTGAGCTAAATCCCTGGCCCTAAATCAGGAAATCTGAGATAGAAAAGAGAGTACTTTATTCTGATCTTCTATGAGTATGTCTCTATGTTGTATTTTTGTCATTCTGTAAAATAACTTCGTTTATTTCTTTAATATAAACATATCCTTAAGAGTACATTGATGCAACGTGTGTGTGTGTGTGTATGGTACTGGAGATTGAGCCAAGGGCATTCACACTGAGCTACATATCCCTGCCATTTTTAAATTTTTTTATTTTGATACAGGATCTTCCTAAGTTGCCTAGGCTGTACACCATTCTACTAAAAGTTACTCATTTTCTAATAATACTTTTAATGGGTATCATCATTCAAGTTCCAGTTGAAAAGATAATGATCATTCTTAGTAGACTCCTGTCACAATCAAAGGAAACCTTCAAGGCATAAAGGGAAGGAAGTCCATTTACAAAGTGTCATTGTCACTTGAAAAATTATCAGTAGAGTAACAACCCAGATCTTGGTGCGTGCGTATCAGTGGTGAGCAGTTCCTTAGATAAGGAAGTTTAATTTGCAAACAAGCACTGAGCACTAAATATTAACATTTAAAAGTATATTGTTCTGAGTGTTTATCTGAGAATTCACTAGTCGAATGATATCAGATTCTGGACATAAGCTTTCTAGTTTTTAGAGACGTTCTAGATTTTGTTTTGAAATTTCTGTCTTGAATTTAGCCAGTAATTTCTTATGTTTCCCAAACTTTAGGAAAATGAAGAGGTAAGAATGTAACACTTTCCTCTACCATTGCTCATCTGTCCTCTTCTTTTGCAGATATTCCGAGTGGTGTGCATCTGTTTGGGTAATCCACCTGAGACATTCACCTGGGAGTATCGAGACAAAGATAAAAATTATCACAAGATTGGCCCCATAACACCCCTGGAGTTTTACAAGGAACATGTCAAGCCACTCTTCAATATGGAAGATAAGGTTGGAGACTGGCATTGGCAGCCTCTGGTTGTTTACTTTCAAATGTTTGTTTTACAAGGAAGTGTATAAGATTCTTGGCTAACATGTGTGATCATCTAGCTAAACATCAAATGAACTTTTTATTTTCCATACTCTGAAATATTTTATGTACCTAATGAAGTTGGTATGCCAGAATCTTTCACCTTTTCCCAGTGTTTTTCTTCAGAGACTTTTCTGAAGAAAAAGGGCAGCAGTCACTTTATCTCTTTTGTGCCCTGATTTGGGGCCAGAATCATTTTCAGGTGCAAACACAAAGAAGGTGTATATTTCTTATCCTGGATTCAGACCGCCTCCATACTGTGGGTCCTTCTGGGAACTTTATTGTTGAAGGGAGCATTGCTCCATCTTAATTTTTCCTACTGCCTTCAGGTCTTCCCCATCTGCCTAACAATATGACCAGTCTCCTCCTCTTATTGATAGTCTTGAGTCTCTCCTGAGCAAGTGGTATTGCCAGGTGTTGATACTGTCTTATAACTTGAGAGAAGGAACCTTACAGTAATGGGCTCTGCATGTCACCTGAATACATGCAGTTTTTTAGAACTGGTTTTGGAGCAGTTCTTGCCCATAGGAACAACAAGAACATGCAGCTCCCAAATGTGTCCCTTGTGCTAATTAGAATATCCCAGGGCCTTCCTCACATGCATTTTGCCACCTTTTATTTCTTTGTTACTTTATGGTGTGACTGTAGTGCTTTGTCTAGTAGACAGAAGTGATGAGATCAATGCAAACTTAAAAACCTAGAGGAAAAAGACGTGTCTTTCTTGATGGTCCTGATTTTATGATTTAATCAGCATATTTTTGATCTTAAAAGATTTGTTTTGTGAATGATCCACGGCCCCAGCACAAGTACAATAAACTTTATACTGTAGACTACTTGAGCAATATGGTTGGAGGGAGAAAAACTCTGTATAACAACCAGCCCATTGACTTCTTGAAAAAGATGGTTGCCGCTTCCATCAAAGATGGAGAGGTTAGTATTTTGTGTCTCCATCATTGGGGTTAAAATAACTTCTTTTACTTTTTTAAGAAGAAAGGATTTTTGTTGATTTTTCTCCTTTCTCTATTTCCAGGCTGTGTGGTTTGGCTGTGATGTTGGAAAACATTTCAATGGCAAGCTGGGCCTCAGTGACATGAATGTGTGAGTGTAAGAAATTTAAAATAGTCATTTTAGGTTGCTGCTCTTGGAGTGCACTCTCGACACATAATGACTGCTGAGGTTCATCCAAAAATTAAAGTTGGCCTAAGGGTGGGCTCTTTCATTATGTCCTGTAGAGCGTAAGGTCACATTGCAGAGACTTCACATATTTGACTGCTTAAGCCCATATGAAATGAGGATCATACTTTAGCAGAAGTCATTATTCTTCCTAAAAGGCATCCTTAAAAAGAAAGGCTCTTTAAAAAATAATTGATTACCATATAAATCTGCTCAGTGCACTTGGGAATATTGTGAAAGATTTTCTAGAGCTCTTATTTGCTCTTTGTTGTTTCTCATACTGCTTATTTTACTTTGATGCCTTATATATTTTGTCTTTATGACAAGTAGGACTAATTTGCATGCATCCTTGTCTGTTGTGATACTGAAAGTCCATTTGCAAACTAAATCTTACTAGATTCCTTGACTGTTAAAATACGCCATTTGAGAATTACTTATAAGTACTTGATAAACTAGTAGGAAGCTGAATAAATACCTACTAGTAGGAAGTTGAGTAAATACCTTGATAGTTAACAAAAGAAAGAAATCTGCTAAGAGAATAGGTTTTTTAAATTTTGAAAATAATATGCAGCCAGGTCTGGTGGTGCACCTGCACCCCTGTAATACCAGCATTCAGGAGGGTGAGGCAAGAGGATCGCTGTGAGTCTGAGGCCAGCCTGGGCTACATAGTGAATTCAAGGCCAGCCTAAACTGCATAGTGAGACCCTGTCTCAGAAAGACAAAAAAGAAAATAATGTCCAACGTATTTGGCACCGTTCATTTAAATTTCTGTCAGCAGTGTTTTAAATGAATTCAGAAACTGACTGGTTCTAGCTTGAAAGAGACCATTTTTGTAAGAAATTACTTCAAATGCTTTTTATATAAAGTGTTCTTACCAAAATGACAATCCAAACTGATTGTGACAGCTTTTGATATGGTGAAGTTAGTCTTTAACCATTTATTTTCCTGCATACTCTGTGAAATATAAAGAGTAGAATCCCATTGAGAAACAAAATTCTGCATGTGCCATGTTCTTTCTGAAGAGCTACAGCTACAATCATTCTGTTTACAGCTATGACCATGAGTTGGTGTTTGGTGTCTCCTTGAAGAACATGAATAAAGCTGAGAGGTTGTCTTTTGGTGAGTCACTCATGACCCACGCCATGACCTTCACTGCTGTCTCAGAGAAGGTAGGACCCCCAGCGTGACTGCATTGGTGTTTGCACAGATGAATCCACATTCTCCTGCAGACTGTTAATCCAGCAGAACTTCTTTCATGGTGTATATGATTTCTATTAAAAGTTAGTTTCTAAATAAAACATATCTGTATCACTTAGGGTCGAGCTATATGTTCAGTTATAATAAAGGGACTTCCTGTGAGGCACAGAATTTGGGTCAGCAGGGAATAAAGAAGTAACTGCTTTTTTGTAACTTGGGAAGGTCTTGGTGTGAAGAGAGGTCAGCAGAGGAATTCAGGAAAAGAGAATTTCTGTTTTATAAGGAATAAAAATGTGCCCCAACAGTGTTACTAACTTGATGACCTACTTTCAGACTTACCTTCCTTCACTTGCCATTGACCATTATTTATGGATTTATGCAGAACTTTAGGAGTTTGGATGTAAAGTATTTTGAACTTGCTGTGAAATACTCTCAATAGTACTATCATAATTTCTAGAATATACTGTAGTGTTGGAAATTTTATCTTTCATAAATTCCCCACTTTCAGGCTATAGAAGGTTATTTTACTCTATGCTTAGGGATCATAAGGAAGAAAAGATTTCAAACCACTGCAAACAAAAACGTTCTCTTTCTAGTCTAATTACTGGCAAGAAATGTGCAGACTATCTTGTATAACTTGTTTTAGGAAACAGTTTGATAGAGAACCATTTTTGCTGCCCCACCCTTCCCTTTGGATGTATGATCATGAATGCACTCACTGTCTTAGCATATCATTATGCCGTGTTGTCTTAACTATACTACCTAGAAGTCCTGATTGTTTTGTGTACTCTTTAGGCAAACTTGTGAGTAGGATGAGATTTTCTCTATACCTTCCTCCCATCTCTCTCTACCTTCGCTTGTGCCTTTTTGACCCATAACATCCTAGATCCTTGTGCTGTCTGCCATTCCAAACCTGTTCTTAACGAAGGTTTAATTATATTTGTACAAATTACAGGGCTAGGACTTTAAGTAGTCTGTAAGTAGTAGAACTCTGAGGTATTTCACTTTTACATGAGATCAAACAAAGTATGATATAAAAAGTACCCTGAACTAGTTAGTCAGTCCTGTACTGATATTCCTGATATTCATGTAGTTTTCTCAAATAGATGCAAAAGTTGGGAATTTATATGAGTTCTATTAAGTTAGTTTCAGAAAAATTACAAGGTATGTAATTGATACTACCTTTGTAGATCACAAAAAGCCATTTCAGAAGAGTAGAAGGTGATTTAGTTGATTATTACCACCCTGATTTATAACAAATTTCTCACATTAGAATTATGAACAATTATTCTTATTCTTATTTAAAATAACATTTTATTTTAAATAAGAATATCCTTTTAATATTAGAAGTAAACATTAAGAGAAATTCTTTTATGAGTAAGTTATAGTATAATTTGTTCATTTCTGGTTGGACCAGCTGTATATAAAATTGTAAGTTGTATAGAGGGCTGTTTTATAAAAAGAGAAAAAATAATATTCTTTTGTAATTTTCAAGACAGCTTTAGCTTTTTAGCTGTGCATGGAGGTGCACACCTGGGAGGTTGAGGCAGGAGAATCACAGTCAGCTTGAGACCAGCTTGGGCTACATAGTAGTTCAAGACCAGTCTGAACTATGTAGTGAGACCCTGTCTTAAAAAAGAGAGAGAAAAAGAGAGAGCAACTAGCTTTTTAAAAATCATTTTCCATTTGTACTTTCAGGAATAAAAATCATTAATACTCCATGTTGTTTACCCTGGAACTTCCATTTTTGATTGACATGGTTTATTTCTGAAATTTTATGTTAGGACCACCCCACCCCCACCCCCCCGCTGCCGCCACATACACACATTAGGAGTTTTTGGCCATTAAAACTGGTTTGGACTACATTTTAGTAATAATACAGAGATAAACGTGTTCTGGTTACTGTATTTCTGTAGTATTCATTCCTGATGCTGTTCCCATGGCATCCCTGAGAGAGAGATCCAACTTTTATGATTCTACATTTGTAGATGATCCAAAAAACAATTTAATTTACGCCATGCAGGAAATAATTGGCAGTGTAATAGTAAGCATTTTCTGTCATACAGTAACAAGTAAATGACTTTAGGTGGTGTAGATTCTAGCCATAATATTTAAAAGGAAAGTAAAGGTAGAATACAGTGAGTGAAATGGAAAGCTGAAGCAGAGATTTAATATGCTGGCCTCAGAGTACATAATTTAATGTTGCTAGTAGAAGGAAGAGTACTTCAAACTTGTGAGTTTGTTAGCTAAACCTGAGACTGAAAATTACTGAAATCTAAGAAAAATGCTAAGAGTAGAATTAGAATGTTCAGGTCAGCAAACTCACAGGGAGCCAAATTCCACATAGAAGAGACTTAGCATCAGTGATAGCGAGTAGTTGACAGATGAAATCATTAGGAGAAATGCAAGTGTCAGTGTGCTCTCATGCTACAGAGATATAAATCGTTTTGACATCAGCGAATGTCCTGGGTAAACATGACAGAGAAGTCTTTTCTCAAATGGAGCCTTACTTTTGTCCTCTCTGTGTCACTATAATAAATGCTAAAAAGGAAGGTTATTATCATGAGTATCATTGTCCCTTTAAGAAGATGATAATAGAGCTTATTTTATTAACGAAGATAGAAAAGAGAACAAAACTGCCTGGGTTTCGTTTATGAAAATGATCTCTTTATTTTGGCTTTGCCATTCAATCTCTGTTATATTAAATTCAGTATTTGTGTAACCGAATCAGTAAAAAAACACATTTGGAGAATATCATTACTTGATTTCCCTAAATAGAAAATCATGCATTGTGATGAGAATATATCTATTTAATTTTGTTTTATTTTTCAAAAACTCTTGGCCAGCACTTAGAATCATTCCCATAATAAATGCAATGGAATGCGTTTTCAAAGAATTCTAATTGATTAAGAGCAGGAATCCCTGGCTTCAAATGATATTCACTGCTTTTAACAATGTATTTTATTTTCCTTAGCCAAGTAGCATTTTTACTAATTTATTTTCTGTATAGAATGGAATGTAAAGGAAAAGATAGTATGTATTGTTAGCTTTATTTACTACGCTTATTGAAGTACGTATCCATTTAGCAATAGTAGAAAATACATTGACCCTGATCATGTACATCATGGCTGTTTACAGCAGATTTTATTCTAAGTGGCTACAACAAGTCTAAATTGCATGACACCCCAGCATGGGCAATCTATTCGTACTGCACCCTGTCGTCTTTTTTTTTTTTTTTTTGCAGGATGATCAGGATGGTGCATTTCTGAAATGGAGAGTAGAGAATTCATGGGGTGAAGACCACGGACACAAAGGTGAGCTTAAAGTTAAAATACCAATCGCAGGTAACTCAGATCGGCTCTACTGTCTGCCCTTCTGGGTAGAAAACTGGTCTAGTGTGAAGGTTCTTCAGTAATTAGTCCTATTGGCTAAGCTATTCTACAGAAGAGTATGAAGATATGGTTTGCCCCAGGGTTCCTGTCACCAGTGTGGCTTGCTTGAACACCTAGTTGACTCAAGGTCCCTGTATGTTTGCATTTGTTCCAAACCTTACTGACTATTAGACTATTCTGTAACAGAATCTCTTGGTTGACGAGAAGGTTGAGTACCCTCTGCCAGCATGCTCGCTGTGTGGCGTTTGGTACATTTTCATTCACTGCACCAGTGTTCTAGAAAAAAAGCCTTTTGAGTGGGAGCATGTGATTGTCAAGAAACTCTTTTGGCATTTCTTGGAAGTTATGAAGCCTAATGAAGAGAAAACTTTGATTACCATTTAGAACTCTCTAGTACTGAGTAATAAGAACCCTGGCAGAAGTCACAAGTAAATTATTGTAATTAGGGGGCTAAACAAAATAACACAAGTGAGTTGTAGAAAAGTCAAGATTACAGATAACAGAAGAAAATAAAAATTTAATTGTCCACTCAGTGATCACCACTGAAAATTTAGAATATATTTTCGAAAAAGTTTGAGATTGTGCTTTTAAAGATTGTTTTTTTAGTAGTAGATAAGAACCTCTTAAAGGAGTTTTACACTTTGATTTTTAAGGTTGCAAACTAAAAGTGGCAGCTACCATGGTGTATGTGATGGGAGCATGTGTGTGCTGTGTGTTTGTGTTTTGTAGCCAGCTCTTTTTCAGAGTCCATATTCCTTACTTTTAGCCAGTGGATTCTTACTAGGAAAAACACATTATCCAAGGCTTAGTAGATTAGCTAGGAAGATTGAGACAGAAGGAAAACCAGAGAAGTGAGAAACCCAGACACTTGGAACCAGACTCTAGCACATATCTTATCAGAATCAGCCAGATAATTTCTTTTAAAAAAAAAAAAAAAAAAAAGAAAGTAGAGATCTTAGCAAGTCTTTATTGTTGCATCCTCTATGTTTAGAATACTAATTTTGCAGCCATGTTCCTCAGTGCCCTGGGATTTCCAGGGGCAAAGATGGAGGTTGGAAGTGAGCAGATGGTTCTTCTGCTACTAACAATGCTCTCTTAGAAGAGTCTGTTAACCTGAGTTTTGTACTTGACCGAACTTTAGTTTGTTAATTGAGCAGCATAGCCTCATATATAATGGCCAAAATCTGAACGCCTCTTAATCCATCATTCCAAGTCTTTTCATCTCAGTGTGAAAATGATCATTGGTAGATTTTGACTAACTCTCCCTGGGAACTGCTGTGAAACTCAGCATACCAGTATTTATATAAACAAATTTCTCTTCAGCATCAGGTAGTTACACGTCTCCTTTCTGTGATTTCTGTAATTGTCAGGTAATTACAGAGTTCCTTAAAGTGTAGCATTTTTAAAATGGTGATTTCTTATAAAGTGAATTTCATGTTAAGGCAAACAACTTACAATTTAGTTATAAGGATGGATGCTTATCTTAAATTGGAAAGATTTGATTATTTGTCGCAAACGTAAGATTCTGGGTTAAAAAATATATAATTGCAGCTAGAGAGGATTTCCGGTTATCTTGTTTTGAAACCCTGTATTGCTTTCATTGTTTTGTTTTGATTGATTTTACTCTATTCTGTGTTGTTTGATTGTATTATGTCTGAAGGTGTAGGCCGCTATTCTGAAGATAACTAGAAGCATTATGGTAGCACTGCTGTTTTATTAGTATCTTGATGTTCTGTATTGCTTTCATTGTTTTGCTTTGCTTGTTTTGTTTTGTTTTTTTACTGGTTTTATTCTGTTCTATTTTGTTTGATTTTATTTATCCCTGATAGTATGGGCAGTTGTATTGAAGATAACAAGAGGCATTATGGTAGCCATTATTGATTCCCTTTTACCCTGTTTAAAAGTCATGTACCACGTTCATTGTTTTGTTGTGATTGAATCTATTCTGTTTTATTTTGTTTGGTTGTATTCTTTTCAAAATTTAAAAAAAAAAAAGGTTCTGGGTTAAAATTGTTTTTCTCTTGCTTCAGATGACCTCTGTCTCCTGTCTCATCTTTGGTCTGATTTGATACCTTTAATCACGGTTCTTACATAGGTTAACATCTAGGAAAAGGACTGAAGTTCAGGTTTGTTTTGGTGAGCCTAGCTGTCAGCTTGCCCCCGCCCCAATCTGTAAATCACTAGGTTTTAGATAGTGATACAATTTAAGACAAAATAAACACTTATGAAGTCAGGAAAATAGTCTTGTGCAGTGTACGTTAGCTGTCTTTATTATTCTGAACCTAAATACTTGATTTCAGAAGATTCTGGGCCACTTTGCTGCTTCTTTTTTCCTCTTAGTCATACTTTTTATTCCTACTCAATCAGTAACTTAATCATTCTGCTAGTATTATGACTTGGTCATTCCACTGGTATTGTGCTGAGACAACTGGGGTCTATTCCTGTACTCACCGTAATCTTCCCTAGTGAAATCTGCAGCTATCTAGTGAAGATTAAACTAAGTTTTTTTGGTTGTTCTCAAATAATTGAAATGCCTGAGATTATACAGAGCAAAGCATTTCAGTAGAGCACCAAAAGATAAGAAATTGAACTCAAGGGAGCAGTAAAGAATAGTTTATTCAAAGCCAAAATAATTATTCTCATATATTTCGTGGTAATGTTCTTTCTGACTTAACAGGAAGTTAAAGGAAAGAAAAGGTGATCTAATTTCATTGGCGCACTTGGCTTGACCTTCAGAGAGTGCCTAGTGTGTTATTCTGTTGGTGATGTGCGGGGCCCTCCTGTCCGTCATTCTGGTGAGCATTTGCTGGTGCAGCTGAGGCAGGACCTGTTTGTGCTGTCTTGAGAAACATGACTACCCCTTAAGCAGTGTGCAGCCATTTTATTTCTGTATATAACAGTAAGGGATTGTTACTATTCTTTTTGGGATTTCTGCCTGTTTAGATTGACATGTTTTTCAAAACCAGTGTTAATACAGACTAGAGATAAACAGTAGAGACTCCTGGGCAGGCTACCCTTGTCCTCTGCCCAGTCTTGGCTTTGGTCTTCCCTGTTGTCATATTGGTGGCTTCTCCTGCCCCAGAGACTGTTATGTAAATCAAATAACCGGTTTCACAATATAGGCAAAGGTTCCTTCTGACAGGAGAGACATTAAAGGAGAAATTAGTTACTGCCTTGTACCAGTTGGGTTCTTTCATGTTAGTAAATTCAAGTATATATTCATAGCCATACAGAGAATTGATTGCATATTGAGCATGTATCCCAGTATGGCTTTCTTTTCTCCCCTGCTTAAAATGCTTGACTATACATTTTGTACCTTGTTCATGGATCATATCAGAAATGGATTTTATAGTTAGATGAGTGAATTTTATAATTAAAGGATCAGACTTTGAGATTTGTTACATTCTTTTATTTTTAAAACTTGGCACAGTAAAATATTTTGTAAAATATTTGAGAATTTAAATTAGAGGCTTCTGTCATTATTGGTCAGAAGAGTATAATCTTTAAACCAATCTGCAAGTTCCCTAAGTATTAAATGGTAGAGCTCAAAATTATAATCCAGATAGTCTGATACCAGAACCTTTTTTCTTAACCACAAAACTGCTTTCTCTCACTTTGCCATTGGAATTAACCTCTTATGTCCCTGATTTCATTTTAGTAGAAATTTCAGACTTCCTTCTAAAAGGCAACCTTGTGGTGATTTCAGTTAAAGAGACTTAGGTATGTTAGATTTTAATTGCGAAGGAAACTTACATGGCCAATTCAGATTGTACAAGTTGTGATCAAAAAACAGTATATGTTTAAAAAAATTTAAATGTGTTACAATAAAGGATACATTGGCATTAGTCCACCTCAAAATACTGCTGCTACCCCCCTCACTCGCCTTGCTTCAAATGCTCATATCCCATCATTCTTGCCACTTTCTGATGACAGTTCTGGAAGTCCTGTTCTCATTGTCTTTGATTGCACTGTCATGGCTGCTTTGATGTCCTGGTCAATTCAAAATGTTTACCTTTGTGGTCGTTTTGACTTTGAGGGAAGAGCCAGAAGGCACACAGTGCCAGATTTGATGAATAACATATATGAGGACACATTGAAATATTTTTTTTATCAGACCAAAATATTTTTACAAGCCTCCTTCTTCTTGGATGGCACTGAGCAGCAGCATTCACCATATATTTGATCACACCTCATAAAGACATCATGAAAAAGAACTTCTAGAACTGCTTCAAAAGTGGCAAGAAAGCTGGACATGGTGGCACATGCTGTAATCCCAGCACTTGGGAGGCTGAGGCAGGAGGATGACTGTGAGTTCAAGGCTGACCTAAGCTACAAAGTGAGTTCAAGGCCAGCCTAAACTATATAGCAAGACCTTGTCCAAAAAAAAAAAAGTGGCAAGAATAATGGAATAAGTATGTTTGAAGCAAGGGAAAATATTTTAAGGGGGTTACTCAGCTTTTATAGCTGGAAAAACCTACATACCCTTTAATTGCCTCAGCAACCAGCCAAACCAATACCACATGTTACTTTGGAAACAGTATTTCTAAAGCTTAGCATGGAACTTGCCAGATTTTTCCTATAATGTTACATTGTGGCACCAGGTAAGTTGTGGAGAGACAAGTTAATGTTTAATTCCTGATCATCTGTCTGGATAGTTTTACATTTCTTTGTCAGTAACATGGACGGTTACTGTTCCCTTATGAGGTCCTACAGTTTGTCCCTATTTCTATCAAATGAAAAGATGTATGAAAACATTTTTATGTGTGTGCTGAAAGAGCTACTCATGACATACTATTACATAGCATCTTGCTGTGTAAGAACTTAAAAGTTTACTAATGTGTTTTATTTTCTTTTTTTCCAAATCCATTTTATTCCAAGTATAAAAAGAAAAAAAAAACTTAAAATTTCAAAACAGGTCAATCAGGGGGCAACAATGATACATACATTGCACATTGTCATCCCCAAATCATTCTCTCAGAGCACAAGACATCTGCATTCAATTGTTCCAACAGTACCAGCACAAATCTTTCTCTTCAGCGAACTCAGAGAAAACAGTAGTATAACTATCTTGACTATTTTTTTATATATAATGTTTATACTTTCTTATGGCTTCAGGCTGAGGTAATCAAGATAGGTTATTATATCTGTACTTTATGTAAAGAAACAAACTTATTGAGAGGTTTTGACTTATTCAGGTTGTGGAGGGTCACAGAGTTGGAATTCAGACCTTACATTTTCCATAAAAGTATTTATGACTTAGAAAAGACAGTCATTTGCCGATCTGTTAGAGGTTCACATCTTGATTTACAAATTGTACGCACTAAAAACAAATTTCTGAATTTCTAGAAAAGAACAAGATACAATTTTGTTATGTTATATTGAAGAGTTTTCATGTCTCTCAAGGTTTGGGGAAAATGCTAACACCATCAACTGTAGATGTCTGAGTTCTCTCAAAAGGACTATTCATTATCCATCTTTATTGACCAAATTGCCTACATGACTCAGGCTAAAAAGTAGTACGTGAGAGTAGGTTTTGCATCTTGGCTCTCCTGCTGTTAGCTGTGTAACATTGTTGGAGGTATTTAACTTTTCTGAGCCTCAGCTTTCTCCTCTGTAAAACAGAGATAGTAATTGTATCTACTTCAAAAGATAATATGTATGGATCTCCTTATTTGAAACTTAACAGGCCTTCTGTTAGCCAGAGGAAATGTTCTTATCAAATTGCAATTATAAACTTACAGTTTCAAACACAATGCAGGTACTCCTGGAAGATCTACAAAGTACTAAATGACCCAGGAAAAAATATTCTTTAGATAATCACTCTTGTTGCCTAGACCCTCTTTTTACACACCCTCAAACCCTTATAAAAACTCCTGTCTCTAACCTTGATGGCACGATTCCTATCTTGGGAACTTCGCCTACTGCCCCTTTGACAGTGTTTTCTGGTCTGAATAAACTTGTGTCTTTACTCTTTTTTTTTTTTTGTGGCACTGGGGATTGAACTCACAACCTTGTGCTTGCCAGGCAGGCACTTAGGCTGCTGAGTTAGATCCCCGGCCCTAAATAAACTTTTGTCTTTATTCTTGAGGAGGAGGAGGAGAGTGTGTGTGTGTGTGTGTGTGTGTGTGTGTGTGTAGGGGTGTATCTATCTACCTCTTAGAATTGTGGTAAGAACCGTGCTAGGCATATAAGAAGTACTCAAAAATATTAGCCCTCTGTTAATATTAGCTGTAGATTAGTGGGAGCAAAAGAACAAGAACGTCAGCCTCCCTCACCTTTCCTTTCTAGAAAGGTGAGACCTGACTTGCCTTATGGTTCCATTTTCAGGTCTCTAAGAATTGAGACCCCCGTGTGACCATCATGCTACCTCTTTGGTTGCTGGGCGGATGCTCCATTGTATGGGCTTAGTTTCATGAGAGAAAGTGGTGGAGGTGAATAAAACTGGTCCTGTGGAAAAACCATTAGCAGTAGCATCAGCTCACATTTATTGATGGTATGCAGGGAACCGTGCACAGGCTATAGTGGAATGAATGTCTCTGGCACTCTGAGGAATTTATACTTAACCACCTGGGACATGGGAAGGGGATTTGAGGAGGGCTGTGATGTGATGGAAGTGGCATTCACGATGTGCTCAGATTGTAAGATGTAGTATAAATAGACCAAGAAAAGCAAAGAAGGGATGATTGCTCCAAGAAAGCAGATGATAGAAAGAACCAGCAACAGCCCCCTCAGTGCAGGGCAGGGGTGTGGGCATTGAGGCTGAGGTTATTGAAAAGGATGGGGAGTGGAGAAGGCACCTCAGAAGCCATGGGACTCAACAGTGTCAGGGAGACTATGGTTGTAAATAGTGGTAGAGCAGAGCAGACAGCAAGTGAGTCAAGGGAAAAACTTTTGCATTGGATTTGAAGGTGGTTTGGGAAGCTTTAGGAGGGCTGAGATACAAACCACATCTATAGCACTTTAGTACTCAGTTCCTTGAAATGCTGAAAGAAACAGAAACATAGGAGTAAGTGACGTGGGGGCTGAACCTCCGGGAGATGGTGAGCAACTGGAACTGCGAGGTCTTCTCAGGGGTACTTGAAGGCAAGTCAGCTTAAAGAACGTTACAACTTCCTGTTAGGGCTATGGTTTTTTTGGAAAGCGATGCAGGGAGACCAGGAAGGGAGTCGATAGCTGAGGGAAGTCCTTGACACTTGGAGCCTGGTTTGGACAGGTCACGATGAGTGAAGCCAGCAAATAATGCGGCCTGCCATCCATGGAGCTTTTGAGGAATGACTAAAAAGCAGGCTTTGCCCAAAATAAATAGCATTAGTGGTAGTTCTGGGGTCAGAGAGAAGTCATTGAATCTCAGCTTTAGGGAAACAAACCCTTGGAGGAGTTTGGTCTCCAGGAGTTGCATCAAGCTCACCCGGCTTGTGCTCATGCTCCAGGGAAAGGAAGTGAACAGGCTTCTGGGCTCCTCAGGGGAGGGCAGATCTTCAGGGCATGTGCACTCCTCTGACAGAACTTTGCTGTGGTTTGATAGGTAAAAGAAACACAAACCACAACCCAAACAGTCTCTTTCCCTTCCTGCATTTTCCAGTCCACATTTTCCCTGGTGCTTTTACCAGGGAAACAGTGTCTTCTGTAGCCTTTGTTTCTCAAAGAGGCCACCAGTAATATCCTGTTCTAAGAGTATCTCTTCTTTTATCAGGGAAAGGTTCACAAACATAAATCCATCCTCACCCCAGAGCCAGACTTTTATGTTTACTCTGGAGGAAGAAGAGTCTCTTCTCAGATCGCTGTCCAAATAGCAGTCATAATTGCAAGTGATTGTTTTGATTCCCTTCCTCTGGTTTTTTAAAATAGCCTCCAGCCTATTTTGTTATCCATCCTTCTGAATACATGTACATAGAACACAAGGTATCTTTGATTTAAAGAGAACAAACTTCTCATAAAGGCACTTAGGGTTTCTAACTCTTAGTGTGGGATTTGTGGGCTGACAGGTTGGTTCTTGACAGCTAGGAGACTGAGCCTGAGGTAGAATAAATGCTGTTATTTGATCCCAACACCATAATCCGTGCCTAGGTTCTTTGTTACTTACTGAGAGCACTGTTGGAGGAAGGTAAGCCTGTGGAAGAGCCTCAAATTAGAGGTTAAAACCTGAGTTGATGTGGGCTTCGCTGTCCACGTGACCTTAGACAGCTAAAGCCAACCCTGCTTGCTTCAGTGTTAGGAGGATTAAAACCCAAGCATGAGTAATATGTGTGATATTACATTGTAAAATGTAAGCTCCCCAAGGGATGTTTTTCATTTTGGGCTTATGGTTTTCTGGGTGGTTTTTGCTTTTGTTTTGTTTTCATGTTTTTCTGTTTTACTTTGTTTTTATGTTTTGTCTTTTTGATACAGGGTTTCACTATACAGTTCAGGCTGACCTTAAGCTCACTTTGTAGCCCAGGTTTATCTCAAACTTGCAATGATTCTCCTGCCTCAGCCTCCCGAGAGCTGAGATTACAGGCATGCGTCACCATGCTCAGCTTGGTGCATCTTTCTTTTGTTTGCAGATGCACACACAGTTTCCTTCCTTTCTCCCACCAGTGTAGCATACTGAGTACTGTGCTCTGCATCTTTCTCATTTCACTTAGCAGCATGTCTTGGAGGCATTTCCCTCTCTTGGTACATTTCCATACCAGTATGCTTTGTCTTCCATTGTCTGGATGTGTCATAGTTTATTTGGCCAGTTCTGTTACTAATTTAGGTGACTTCTAGTCTTTTACTATCACAAAAAAATAATGCAGTGAGATAATATGTATACAATGTGTAAGACAGTGCCCATCCCAGTATAAGTACTGAAAAAGTATCAGCTGTTACTATACATAAATACATACTGTGTGCATGCTAGAACTCTTATCTGTAGGATGAAGTTGTAGAAATCGCATTACTTAATGATGAGGACAGATGCATTTATAATTTTTCTAGATACTGTCAAATTCTGTTCCATAGGAGCTGTGTTGTTTTGCACATTTGCAACATACCCTGTAGAAATCTAATGCATTAGGGCATGCTTCACACACAGAAGTGGTTGACAAATTGTCACTACTTAATTATATATGGAAATGTCAATATTGGTAAATATGACTTCATAAAAACAGACAAACACTCTAGGGCTCATTTAAAAGGGCAGAAACCAGGCGTGGTGGTGAAAACTTATAATCCTAGCTACTCCAGAGGCTGAAACAGGAGGATCGCAAGTTCAAAGCCAGCCTGGCCAACTTAGTGAGACACTGTGTCAAAATTTTAAAAATAAAAAAAAATTTAATGTAAAAAAAGACTAGGCATGTACCTTAGTGACAAAGCACTTACCCAGCATGTGAGAGGGTCTGAGTTCAGTGGTTAGTACCACAAAAGAAAAAGGTCGGTAGGAGAGGTATCTCAGACAGATACTTTATAAAGCTATGAGTAGCAAGCAGACAAAATTTTCTAAAAAGGGTCAGTTGGGCCCAAAAGAAAATTGATAATCAAATGTATCACATATTGATGAATATGTAAGGAAATTAAATAGAAAATAGGGGATTGGTTAAATATATTTTGATCTAATCAGGGATTTGACAGTAAAAATTATGATACAAATAAGTTTTTTTATCAAAATGAAAAGATTAATTGGAAAAGAAGCATGTAGTAATGTAGTAAAGCACTTTGTAATATGAGCATGTGTGATTTTTTTTATATAAAATGTATCAAGTTCACATATGGAAACTTCATCAAAGGATATAGATAAAATTTGAATAAGGTTTATCTTGGGTGGTATTTTGTAGGTAGTTTTAAAATTTATATTTGTCTTCTCTTCCACTTCTTACTGTGTTTCTAAAATTTTTTATAATGAGCTTAAATTAATTTGGGTAACTTTTAAGGAGTTAAAAAAACAATGTAAGCTGGGAGTGGTGGCACATGCCTGCAATTTCAGCACTCTGGATTACAATTTTGAACCCAGCCTGGGCAATTTAGTGACTTAGCAAGACTCTGTCTCAAAATAAGAAATGGACTGAGGCTGTAGCTTAGTGCAAAGGCCCTGGATTCACTCTCCAGTGCCATGAAAAAGGAAAAAAAAGAAAGAAGGAAAGAAAGGAGGGAGAGGAGAAGGGATAAAGGAGAAAGAAATACAATTTAGAAATTTTGGAGGAGACAGTCACCTACACCATGGCGTAGAACTTTCAGTTTATTGTTGCCTTTAATGTACATCTATATTTGTAACATAGTTTTATGCAAGATATACCATTTTTATTTACTTTTATCATTTAAGCACTTTTTCATGGGCTGGAAGTATAGCTCAGTGGTAGAGCTTGCCTACCGTGCACAAGAGCCTGGGTCTATCTCCAACACCACGAAAAAAGAAAAAGGAAAAAAATGCTTTTGCATTGCTATAGTCGTTGCAACTTTATCTTAAATGCCTAATGCCCTGGGAGGTGATTTCTCACACTTTATTAGCAAGTTTGGGGTGTAGACAGGTACCAGTGAGGTTCCGCTCTCTTTTCTGGGAGCATGTCTTCGTGCTGGAATTATGGCCAGCAGGTGAAAGATTGGCAGTGACTTAATGAGGTCTGGTAGTCTGGCTTCCTTAGGGTCATACTGCTAGATGGATCCACCAGAGCAGAACAGATAACTTGGTTTTGTCAAGCATTTTTAAACAATAATTAACCATAGATAGTTTGTTAGTGAGGTGAAATACTTCACAGAACACAGACAACAAAAAATATAAAATATAAAATATTTATGATTCATGCATGCTACCTAGTGTGAGAGTTTTAGATGTCAGCTCTCTGGCAGGATTTCAAAAAACTGGCAGTTGGGGAGCTCTTCAGTGTGAATCTCACCTCACCAGTCTACAGCTCTATCCATAGACACTATTTTCCTTTTACAGACAGATCCTACTCTTTGGTTTACAAAATACTAAAATATTACCAACTTCTTTGAGAGAGTGTTCACTTAATTTATTTCTTTGTCATAGCATGTAAATAAGCCACTAAGGTTTAAAGTCTCACAGTCGAAACTTGCCATATAATGAGGAACCACCTCACAGAATATTAAGTCATTGAGATGAAGTCCCAAAGACTGCATAGCAGCATCAAAAAATGGTTTCTTTGTTGGTTAGTTTTTGTTTCATTTGGTTTGCAGTGCTAGGAATTAAACTCACAGTCTTGAGCGTGCTAGGTAAGTACTCTCTACCTGAGCGACACTTCATTCCTAACATTTAAATAAAATTTCATTCCGCCTTGGTTTCTTTTTTTTTTTTTAATTTTAATTTTGAAAAGAATACAACCAAACAAAACAAAACAAAACAGAGTAAAGTCAATCAAAACAAAGCAATGAACATGGTACATGACTTTTAAACAGGGTAAAAAGCAATCAATAAGGCTACCATAATGCCTCTTGTTATCCACCTTGGTTTCTGAAGTTGACTTTCTTTACTCATTTAACTATTTTCCTAAATATTAACTTGGGATCCCATTTTGCTTTCTCTTCCTACTTGCTTTGGGAGTGCCTGTTAATGGGTGCAGTGCTTGAGGGCTGGGAGCTGCAGCCTTCCTCAGATCAGAGAGGCCATGGTCACCTGCCTAAGCACAGCCTTCCTGAGTTTCAGACACCGATTCTAATCTCAGTCGAACTTCCAGACGAGCAGTGTCAACAGTTACAGCAGCCACAGTCTGTTATCTACTCAGGGTACAATTACTTGACAGCCACCTAGACTGTGAGGTTTTGTGGGCACCCAAAGAACTCATATCCTGAAGAGACACTAATCAAGCAAGGTCCTCTTGGCAGAGACACTGAAAGGGTGGATTACAATTGATAGGAGTTTTAATTTGTGAGGACTTGATCTGATCTGCTTTTGGAACAAGATAGTGTAGATGTACTTACCGTCCATTTTCTTTAGGCATTCTTGGAAGATTCATTTGATTGTATGGTGATAATATTATCATAAGGACACAGAACTTTATTACATGAATCTGCCTCTGTCCTTTACCTGCCGCACTGCCCGGAGCTCCTCTAAAATGTATTTGGCCAGTGCAGTGGTAAGGGGAGACATGACTGATGTCTCAGGGTGTGATACTGAGCAGCCTGGTTTACTTGCTCACACCTCCTTTGGAGAAGGCAGATGCTGAGGGTCTCAGGAAGCTCATACTCCAGATGCGCCTGGAAGTGGCGCTGGGTGGCCTTGGTATAGGAGATGTTGAGGTCCTGACTGACGGACAGAACCAAAGCCAAGGACTTTGGGTGTGTAATCAGGACAAGTCAGAGCACTAGCCGGTTCTTTTCATCCTGTCTCCTTTTGAGAGAGGAGCCCCTGGGTATTTGTGTGTTTGTAGATGTGTGTGAAACCTGGGGCCTTGTGCATGCTAGGCAGGCTTCACTGTGAGTCCCCGGGAACACTATTTCAGGACACCTGCTTTTGAGGGCAAACATCCTGTACCAAATCTGGATGAGTGGTTTTTGACTTCTGTCAGAGGCAAAAAAGCAGAATTGGGCATCGGTGAACTCACCAAAGTAGTAATGTTTTCATGTTAGATAATCCCCTTTGTCAGTGTTTAGCCCTTCAAATTAGACTTACTGCCGTGTCGCCTTTTCATTATTTAAATCAGTCATTGTCTTAAGAATTGTAGATCCCATAGTGTGGACTGAGTACCTGTGGGCCCCTGGGAACTTTTTAGGGGGCATACAAGGTCTTCCCTTCATTGACATACCTGTGAGAAGCCAGATTTTCTTCATTTACTTCAATAAAACTACAGACTGCAGTGCATTGAATACAGACACATTTACAGAAATCCAGCTGTCTTCCATAAACCTGAGGCTTGAAATGAAAAACAGTACTACTTTTCTAACTAAAAACACAATGTTTAAATGTTCAAAACACATTCATTTACATTACCACTTTAGTCTGACTTGTACTATAATTTCAGCAGATACAGTGATTAATGAAAACTGATATATAATATGCTTGTCTCTAGGGCAAAAGTTTTATTACAAATTGAGTAGCAAAGGGATTTCTTTTACTTACATGTAGATTTTAGAAAAACATCATTAGGTAGTACTATTATAATAGCAATGGAATTACTAAGAATTACTCAACTAGTGAAATAAAGAGGTGATAAACTCTACTTTTCAAAATCATATTCAGAAAATCTAATGTGCCTGCTTGTTTGAAGAGTCTTTGCCAGAGGAATCTTTTCAGCTTTGTGATTAACTTCTCAGTTCCTCTTTTCTTTTCCCAGAGCTGATTAAGTGTGGCCTGTCAGTCTACCAGAATCTTTTGCAGATACATCTCTTGTCTTACTACCAAAGACCGCAGCAGTTTCCAGCAGTGCTGCTTTTTAATTTCCATATGTATATTCATTACTGCTTGAACATCCTTAGGAGTTTTAAATCTATCATGGCATTCTGTGTCTCCTTCTAGCAAATAAACATAAGTAACTTCTGACATTGCAGCCAAAGTATTCTGTACAGCTCCACTTGTGACTAAAATGTAACAATTGTTTGACTTTCTTCAACAACTCATGAATAAAACTTTCATTGAACCGTACAAAATCCTAGGGTTTGTGAGTAGACCTAGGGGAACATACTAAAAATTGTTTTGTTAGCCGGGCGTGGTGGCTCACGCCTGTAATCCCAGCACTCGGGAGGCTGAGACAGGCGGATTGTTGTGAGTTCGAGACCAGCCTGGGCTACAAAGTGAGCTCAAGGCCAGCCTGAATGGCATAGTGAGACCCTGTCTCAAAAACACCAGGGCCGGGGATCTAGCTCAGGGGCCTAAGTGTCTGCCTGGCAAGCGCAAGGTCGTGAGTTCAATTCCCGGTGCCG
>RJWT010012280.1:0-22593 GCA_004365215.1 Cuniculus paca
CGTGCAGGTGTACTCTGTCCACCAGTTCCTGTTCTGTGCTTTGAGACAAATCCCCATCTTATTCTTTTTTTGGATACTTGTCCTACCTCTTTATACTTTATAAGTCTCATCAGAGTAAACCGGTGCTGGAATCACTGATGCTAAAACTCACAGATTATGTTTACTACAAAAACTGTTTGCCTTACTGCACTACCAGATACCCTGCTTACTATTCCCTGCCACCAACACAAGGGCCCCTCTCTTCACCCTCCTACACAACCCATCTGCAGCTTGGCCTTTAGCTCGCAATGTGGCCTGTAGGAGTTTGTTGCTGCTGTCTAAAGCCATTCCCACTCCTCTCTCTGTTGTGTCAGGGTTGACTTGTTCGTGTTCTACCACCAGTGGAACACAGGCTCCCTAAAAACGCATCATTTCAGAATTACATTTCTGAAAAATCTATTGATTATTACAGGATTATAGTAAAAAAAACTAAGTATTTTATAAGGTTGAAGATAAATTATACATACATAGTGTACATGCACGTACCTATTATGTGTATGTATATATTTCTTTCTTCTCCGCACTATACACCCTAGATGCTGTCTCTTTTCTACTCATTTTCATATTTTCTGCCTATTTCGTGAGCCCCTTGGCTTATTCTTTCAGATCTCATATACTTGCTGTATTTTAACTTCTGTGTTAAGACTTAGGAATTGCATACTATGTTCCTGTTTTTGAATTCTGTATTGTTTTATTTGCTATACTGTGCAGTTGAGTATAAAGCTAAGGGCTCAGGCTCTGGACTCACATTGCTGATATATGAACCCTAGTTCTGTGAATTATGAGATCTGTGTCTTGCAAATTTCCTTACCCCTCCACACCTCAATTTTTAATCTAATGATAATGACAACACCTTATATTGTTTTCATATGGATTAAAAAGGAGACTTCACCTAAAATACTTATAACAAAGCTTAACTCATGTAACAATACAGTGGTACCGCGGTTCACAAACTTAATTTGTTCCATGATTTTGGAAAAGATGGCCATGTTTGTGTTTGTGCGAGAACTATGGCTGAAGTTATGTTTGTCACCCAATGTAGAGTTTGCAAACAAAAACAAAACATTTCCAAATGCTTTTGTTTGTGAACCAAACTATTCACAAACAAAAGTGTTTGTGAACCAAGGCACCACTGTAATTATTAGTGTGATTTATTTTCATAATTAGTCTCTGAGTCAAACACTGTGTGAAACACACCAATGAGAAAAATTTTTGTCATTTACAAATGTGAACATTTGTTGCTCACTGTAAGAGTCTGCAGGAAGGAAAGGTGAGTTAACTTCTCTCAGTGGGTCCCCTGAAACATTTGGTTCTGATGTCTGTTTGTCTGTATACACCTGGATCTTCTCTTTTGACTAATTCTTCTTTTCAGACTGCATTTCTCATGATGTCCAGAACTTGGCCCTGCTCTTACAGCCTACCATTGCATTCTCCTTACTAGCTGTGTAACACTGAATCACTTAAACTGGGTAGGCATCAATCTGCTCATTTGTAAAGTGGAGATAATTCATCACAGACTTACTCAACAGCAGTTTTTACTTCCAGACATTGTGCTAGGGCATGTGGACATAAAGATAAAGTAGAGATCCTGTATTAGTTTACCTCTAGCTGGTGAAGATTTCATTTTCAGACAAAGAAGTGAAGGTTAAAAAAAAAATGAGGAAAATTGACCTGCATAACATAGCCAGAAAGGGCTATCCAGGATTTATATATAGGCTTTTGCTTTCAAACCTGTGCTTTTCATTATATGTATAGTATTGCTCTTTAAGTCAAATCCAATAAAATATGAATAAAATAGTCTATAACTGTAAAGTGCTTCATACATTAACTCTATCATGTGGTTATCTTGACCAGTTACCATCTCACTTCTCAAGTACTAGAGTTTCTTCTTTCAATGTTTAGGGGCAAAAGACAAGTTGAAGCAAATGTTCCAGAAAAAGGTGGAATTTGCAGGTGGTAAAACACAGTTTTATGAAAAACTTTTAAGTAAAACGCTAAGTTGTAATCAGTTTATTTGTCACTACTTTTTTTTTCTTCTTAAGGTAACTATTTTTGTTAGTAAGTAGTCGAATAAAACAAACATATACCAGGTATTTTAATGCTTTGCTTTGATCTTGAAATTTATTAATATTTTATTTTAATGGACTACTAATATGAAGGCTGGCTACAATGTCTAAAAGAGATGTGAATATTCAGTCACCAACTGAGTTTCTTTCTGGGAAGTTTTAGATGGAATCAGTTTGGAGAGGAGAGGTAGCAACACCCTAACCTATGGGCTAGATTTACTTAAAAGATTGCTGGGTCACAGTGCCATGCATCCTGTGGTTCAGTAGAATATATTAGATGCTCTGGAAATTGATAACATACCTTCAAGCCAAATTGAACACTGACAGGTTGATGCCACCTTCATCATGATCTAACCAGTGGATCCCCGGGAGGACTCTAGAATAGGCACCCCGTTGAAATTGCACACATAAATCAGCCAAAGTAAAAACTCCTTTCACAACCCTGAAACATTTCTTGAGGTCTGTGACACATCCATCTTTTAAGGTTTTTACTACTGACAGAGAGACATACCCACTCATTCTTAGAAGACATACACTCTTGTATTTTTTCTTGTCTTTTAGGTTAGAGAAAATGGCCTCTATTTTTCTAAAAGGATGTTAAACTAGGAGGTTTTCTATCTCAACTTTGGCTGTAGATCCAAAAGGCCAAGGAGAAAAAAAGATACTCAGCAAATATCTTACATTACAAACTTTCCTGCCTACGTCATCTTAAGGCTTCAAAGGGTGATGAGCAAAGAACAAATACATTGGCTTTGTGATCTGCAACTCCACACTCAGATCACTGAGGCACAAGAGGCTGAGATGAAATAATTGCTTTTGGTGCTTGGAGGACTGAGGCACACCTTATTTCAAATCCAGTGAGGGGCCTCCATGGGACCATTGGGAAAAACTTTGTCATTGGAGTTTAGGGGCGGGGACTGTAAGGCACGTTTTGAGTCCATGCTTGGAAAAGTTTAAAGGTAAGACACTGGTTCACTGGTGTCTGTTCTAATGAGAGAATGAGAGTATGGGGCTTTGAAACTAAATTTAGATTTAGTGCTAATACTAGAAATACAATTTAGTGGAGTAGTTTAGAGCATACTGATCCTATGACCACCAATGTTGGGCCTTCCAATTCCGGGTCCTACTGGTTAATCTTTCTTGTGCCTCAGTTTTTCATCTGTAGAATGTGGGTGCAATACTACCCTCATAATTTTGGGAGTATTTAGTAAATCACTATATGTATCAATGCCTGGAACATAGTACACACTTAGAGTTAATTATGATTTTTATTATTCTCATATCAAGCTGTGCTTTCAATGACACAAGGGCAGATTCCTGGTGGATAAGATTTGAGCCTTGGGGGATGGCCTTTGGTTTTCTTTTAAAGAGATTTCTTGTCACAAAGAGGATAAGGTGGCGACAACAGAAAGGGAACAGCTGGAAAAGAGAGACTGATGTGACAACCGTAAGTCATAACCTCTAAAAAGGCACAGACCCTGTCAAGAAACCTTACAGAGATGTGTGGTGATTGGGATGGGGTCTCCAAAGAACCCGTGAACATTTTCAAAGAGAGAAAAAGTCAGTTTCAATTACCCACCAAATTTAGGGAGCATCAGATCACTGATCCAGTTAGATATATCCTATTGCTTTCCTGCTCTGCTCCCTTTGAGAGTCCCTCTGATTAAGCATGTGTTGAGGCCTTGACTAGAAGACTTTGTCGAAGAAACAGAAACAGAAGTTTCTTAGGTGGTGATGGAATAAGCAGAGCCAGGGAAAAATGGGGTTTTCTGTTTACATTTCATTATGTCTGGCTTTTTTAACTTGCTTGATATCAGACTTTAATTTCTGTGGTTTTGAATATAGAAAGTTACAAGAAAGTCTATCAATTCAATTTATTTGTTTCTGTTTTATTTTTTTTTTTTGAGACAGGGTCTCACTATGTAGTTCAGACTGGCCTTGAACTTTCTATGTAGTCCAAGTTGGCCTTGAACTTGCAGTGATTTTCCTAACTCAGCCTCCCAGTGCTGGGATTATAGTCATGTGCCACCACACCCGGCTTGTCCATTCAATTTAGCAAGTATCTTTGGAGTGTGCAATGTTTACAAAGTGGTGTGCAAAGATGTCATAAGACAACGGTCAGCTAATACCCTTGTTAAATTACTTATCATACAACAACAAATTTAGTAGTATACCTGGGTGGTTCAGTGATTTGTAGTATAATGCATACATCATTATATAGTGTCACCTGTAGACTACAGATAACTGATAACCAGGATAACTGATGGTCTTACAACAGATAGCTTCTTTTAATATGCTCTTACTCTTCTTAAGGATAATTAAGTAGAACAAATCCCTGCCAAATGTTTAAATAAAGGACAAAGTGTGACTTTTGGTTTATACTTAACTGTCCATTCTGTCTACAGTAATAATATTTAAATTGACAGTGCTTTTATAACCTTACCTCATAGACTCATCTTTCTTTAACTTGTTTTCAGTTTCACAGACATTTTAATATACCACTATACATGAGTTCTGGCACTAGAATATCACCAACCCTATTAATCAAATGAATTTGCTTGTGGTTTTCCATGATGTTGTCACTTTTTTGAGTAATTTGAAATCAGATAATTTCTCATTGATGATGTATCTCACTAAATCACTCTCTGAGTGCTGATAACATAATGACAATAACATATTAGCATAATTCATCATCACATGTACCTTTGCTCTGGGGATATTTTATTGTAATATATAATACACTGGCTGTCAGACTGATGATATATTACAGCAAGACTTCCTCAGGAAAAAAACATATTTTGATGGAATACTACTCATATCAGATGGTACTGCCCAAGGATAAACAGTGGAAAAAAGTTTGACTTCATTTGCTATTGAATTCACATGAAGGTCAAAGGCACTACAAATAGTAAAAGATGATTTGACGACAATAGGTATCTATCTCTCTATTACAGAATACTTTTTAAAATACCAGTTTTATCTATGAGTAGATTAAGGTAGGTTTTTATCCTTAGTAATTATTTAACACACACAGCACTGCCATGTTGCAGAGGAATTTTCTGCAGCCTGTGGTACTGCTCAGTAAAATGACACTCTAAACAAGATGTGGACATTGCTTGGGGCAGAAGTGAGGTGACTTCCAATGACAGATTAAAAGTGAATGCAATATATTATAATACTTTTCCTGCAATTTCCCCCCTTGAGCTACCCATGAATTGCTAGATGTGAAAGTGACTCGTAGATATCACCTAGTCTAATCATAGTCTGAAAACAGTGAAACTTACACTAGATCATGCAATAGTAAATGGTAGAGTATAACTAGAAACTGTTTTCTGACAACTGTTCTAGTGCTTGATATAGAATAATCAAAGTCTACTGTGGCCCAGTTAAAATTTAAGTAACTAAAATAGGATACTAGCATGGAGATAATATGCTGAGTATGAAAGTTTTTTTTAATTTTTATTACCTCTGATGAACAGTTTCATGTAAATCAACATATTCTGGACTAAGTATAACTGTAACCCTCTAGAAAGAAAAGCAATGATGATGGTGATGATGATAGGAATAGTGATAATAGCATTTACGGAGTGTTTACTGAATATTCTTTGAGACATTTTTTGCCTTTTCAATTTTTCTAAACATTTGTTCAGATATATGGATTCTGGAAAACAATAGTCTTAAATCAGTATACATAATCTTACCAATATTATTTCTAATTTCATGCAAAATTTTTGCTCAACAGTGAAACACTCGAGGTTTACATGTTCTTGATGCAGCTGTTTTTGCTGATAAAGGTATCCACGAAATCATTCCAAGTATTTAAAGAATAAAACAACTGTTTCCCAAAAGAAAAGTATAAATGGATTTTTGCTTGTATGTTTGCATTGTTTTTTGAGATAAGGCCTCACTATGTAGTCTAGGTTGGCCTTAAAATGAAGGCAATCCTCCTGCCTCTGCCTCCCAAGTGCTGGGACTACAGGCATGAGCCACTATGCCTGGCTGATTTGATTTATTTTAGGCTTCTGATATGAAAATGGTTTGCTTATAAAAAATTTGGTGCTATCGATCCCAGACACCTGGATTTTTCTGCAAGAATTATGTGCCTGTCTCTCAGTATTTTTCCAGGCTGCCTAATTTAAATAATGCACCCACCCTGGCAGACCCTCTGAATCTCCGTATGTTCTATGTACGGCAGAGTGCTCAATCTTCTTTACAAATGCCTATCTCACTGAACCAGGCAGCATTTTCCTCATTTACTTTCTTTATTATTATCATCAGGCTGTAATGAAGCCTTGACAAGGACCACTTAAAAACCACACGTCACTCTCTGTGACATGCAATGTAAACATTCCTGCTGACTCCAAAATTACTCTTAATGTTAAAGCTTTCAATATCTTGATAGATACTCATAGTGCTCTCCTTAATTCTAAAGGTCATGTAACCATCGGTAATGGTAGAGTGCACAGAGGATAATGATCTATTGGATAATATTTTTTAATGTGTGATTTTGTGAAGAGACTGTTCATATGTACTTTTTTAATTTGAAACACAACAGGGCAGAAAATTGAGGTCACTGAGCTGCTGTTGTCTGAGTATGAATAGGAAATCATAATTGGTCAGAAAAGTTTTTCAGCAACTTTCTACTACTATGAAAAAATGTCACAGTAAATCAAAAGCAAACAAGACACACACAGAGATGTTTCAGAGCTTTTTACAAGGTACTGTAAATCACATAAATTATTCAGAAAATCGCAGTGAGGTCCAGCAGAATGCCTCAGCCAGTTCAGGATTCACTACTGAAGGGACAATCGGTTTAGGACAAGTATGGGCTTTTTGAGATTTAAGACATTTCTAACATATGTTCCATGAGCCAAAAACAAAGTTTGTTTTTGAAATGTCCTACAAGCATCTTTAAAAATCCTGATCAAATAATGATTATTTGAAAAAGATTTACTACAC
Source organism: Cuniculus paca (assembly GCA_004365215.1). Lineage (NCBI taxonomy): Eukaryota > Metazoa > Chordata > Mammalia > Rodentia > Cuniculidae > Cuniculus > Cuniculus paca. Next base: position 7,065 of record RJWT010012280.1, read on the forward strand.
ACAATATGTTAGAAGTACTTCTTAATAATCTATCAGTAAAAAAGAATTAACTAAAAAAAAACCGGTTATTTACATTCTGCCAGACAAATTTTGTATAACTATTAAGAACAAAAAAAGACAGGTGAAAAGAATCTCTTTTAGTAAATTTGACAATAGGATACAGCCTAAATAAAAAGCAAACTGCTACACAATGAGAAATAGTGACAATGATTACCATACTTTGTCATGTAAATTCTCTAACTTTGGGGAGGAAGAAATGATTAATTTTTTAAGGGCATGACAACCTTGGAAGTCTCAGAATAGCACCTCTGTGCCTGATAAACTCAGATCCAAGAAAAGACCCTGAAGGAATGTTGGCAAAGCATGAAACTAAATAGATCTGCAACACCGTTCTATGTGATCACTCTTACCTGGTTTACACCAAAATTTTTATTGTTGAAGATTCAAGACAAGAATATTAGGACTACACATGGCTTTTCTCCTTTTTTCTGTTTGGGATGTCATATGATTTGTCTTCTTAGAAATATAATCATGTTTACATAAATGTTAATTTAAAACTATTGCTTCAGAGGATATTTTAGTGCAATAAGATAAATGAATTACTATACAAAATAGGTGTTAGGGTCCTTAGAGAATAACGTTCCTATTTTTTCTTTAAGAATTAAAGAATTTTCTTAAGAATTTTGTGAAACTATCTAAAGCTAAAAAGTGATTTAGTATATGAAAAAAGTATAACTATAAAAGTCCATAACGATTCCCCTAACCATCCCGATGTTATTTGTTTTATGCAATAATTTATTTGGTTACTGGTAATTCAGAGAAAATAAAACAATAAAAACAAAAATCCAGCAAAAAGTGCTAAGAAGAACTTTACTTCTTAAAAGCAAGCCAAGATATAAGGGGCCAAGAATACCCTAAATAATCTTGTAAAAGAAGAATAAAGTGGGCTCTCATTTTTAGATTAATAAATTTACAAGAGAGAATTATAAAGACAGTGTGGTATTGATATAAGAACAGACATACAAGTAAATAGAATAGAGTTGGCAGTTTAAAATAATTGGTCATTAAATTTTTATGATCAATAAATTATAAAGGAATAAAGACAAATCAATGTAGGAAAATAGTCTTAATAAATGGTGTGTGACAACTAAATATCTACATGTAAAACAATAAAATTAGACTCCTTCTTCATAACCTATGCAAAAATTTGTAAATAAATTACAAAACTAAGTGTAAAAGCTAAAGCTATAACAATATTAGAGAAAAATAGTAAAACTGTGGATTTGGTAAGGAATTCCTAGACAATATGAAAAGCATGGTCATAAAAAAAATTTTAAAAAATTGGCCTTATGACTATAAAAACTTCTTTGTTTCACATAATACCATTAGTAAAGTGATACAACAACCAATAGAATGGTTGAAATTATTCAAAATCATGTACCTGATTAGCATATTTTATCAAGTAATTACATAACTCCTATAATTCAATCATAAAAGATAAATAGCTCAAGTTTAACAAGTGGACGAAGGGTCTGAGCAGATGTTCCAAACATCTTATATATGAATGTCTAACAAACACATGAAAAAATCCTGTTAGTTACGAAGGAAACACAAGTCAAAATTATAATGTGCTCCCAGTTCACATTCATTAGAAATGGCTATACTAAAAATGACAGACAGTAGCAAGTGATGAGGATGTATTGAAATTAAAACCCTCACTCATCACAGGTCAGACTGTAGAGTGATATATCCTACTTTGGAAACAATTGGCAGCTTATCAAGTAGAAGGAGTTAATTTAAACATAGAGTTACTCTAAAACATAGAAGTTACCATATTTATCTCTATCATGATGCAGAAAGTTCACTTCTGGGTATATACACACAAAAATGAAAACATAAGTTCACACAAAAGTTTGTAAATGAAGAGCCATAGCAATAATGTTTATAATAGCCAAACAGTAGAAATGGCTCAAATATCCACCATTGGTTAATGTTAAGATTGATTTTGACTACATATAAAAATTAATTTTACTCGAAAGGACTTTTTGGAGTAGAGATGGCCTCAACATCTTTGAGAGATGCAATTTATAAGTGGGGCAGTTGGGAGGGATGCATCACCTATACCTCTTGTCAGGGAGTGGAGATATCTGAACACTCCCTCACTTACAAACCATGTCTCTCAAAGGTATAGAGGACACCTCCACACCTAAAAGTCCTTTTGAGTAAAATTAATTTTTTGTATGTAGTCAAAATCAATCTTAACTTTTTTTCAGTACATCATCAATTTTGATGGAATTGAATATACACAATACTGTTACAATTACTGCATTCTGACATTGTAAGGACAATTTTTTTACCTTATATTTCCTGGGTGTTGTGAATATGCTTAACATGACAGATGCTTGAGTGAACATAAGCTATTTGGCCCATCTCTCACATAAACATCAAAGTTTACTTATCATTCTGTGAACCTTCCTATGACTTGTAAGTTCTTATTATCTGCAGATGGTAGTGTTTGAAAAAATGAATTTACTTCACATAATATCCATTGTTGTGAGGGTAATATATGCAAAACTAAATCAAACATTTAAAAAATCTTTGATGTTCCACTAAAAAGTCTTTGATTATTTCATCAGGAAATAGCATAGTAAATATGAAGCTTGCCAAAGTTCATAGGGAAGGGAAACTTTGAAGAAATAAAGTTAAAACTGCGACCTTTTTCCTACTTCAGCCTCCTGAGTGCTGCGATTACAGAAATGTGCAACCATATCGGGCTACTTCTTATTTTCAGAAAGGGACCAAAGCACAAATAAGCTTGTTAAAAAGTTATAACTTCATTTAGAAAATAAGTGGGTAGAAACATATGCTACTTTAAAAAATAATCTGGAAAAGAACCATATTTCTCTGTTTTAGGAGGTCATTTCACATCAATAAACTATGGTGAAAACAGATAATACACTTTCACCTAAGTTGAAGGGATGAAAGACAAATAGAAACAGAAAACTATATATGAAATAACAACAGAAATATACTCCAAGGAATGAAGGTGGTTTTTCTTGAAGTGCACAGAAATACATGATAGAAATTTCTACTGGAGATTACCAAGTATGGTAATTCCCATATATGATAGTTAACTGCGGTGTCAGCTTGAATAAGAAATGCCCATCTGATTGATTTAGCACAGCTCTGGGTGCAGATGGTGGATTTACTCAAAAGGGAAGCCCCACCCTGGGTGTGGGTGGCACCAAGCAATGGGCTTATAGCCTGGATGGAATGAAAATGATAAGAAGGAAGTCTTGTTTTTATTTCTTTGGAGGAGTTCCAGACTTTGCCATCACCTTTGGACTTTTCAGCCTTTCAGCCCACAGCCTTTGGCTTCCTGATGCCATCTTGCACAGGGCTCTGAAGTGAGCTTCAGGCTTTTGACCCTTGACTGACTCCTTTGAGTCTCCAGTTCTCAGGTGCTTCAATTGTATTCTTTCACACCTGTCTCTGTAGGTGGTCACTGCAAGCCTACTTTGTAATAATAATAAGCCTACACTATATAATACTTTTATATTATAAATGTACATACTTTTACTCTATATCAGTTCTTCCAGTGAACAGTGACATACCATATTACTTACCATAGCAGATGGTACATAATTTTTTTCAAATCATTAACATTTTGTTATTACAAAAAATTTGGAAAAACAAAAAGACAAAGAGCAATTTCCTTTCTTTTCTTTTCTTTTCTTTTCTTTTCTTTTCTTTTCTTTTCTTTTCTTTCCTTCCTCAGTCATATTTGTAGTTGATTGTATTATTTAGTCACAGTAATACAACTGACCTTTCTTCCCTGCCCTTGTCACTGGTCCTTGGGAGTAAAGCCAACATTCCTGCTTCAAAGACACTGCGCTTCATAGGAGATTTCTTGGACCATCAGATGTGAGTGAGATAACTTACGTCTCATCCAACTAGGACTTTCTTATGGTTCCAGTGTTGGCTGGTCACTGTGACACTCCAGCCCTGCTCCATGAGTAGGGCATGCACCACAGTGCTGCTTCTTGTCTTGGGTCCCAGGGTGAGAAATACAGAGCAAACCTAAGCATAACTCTCATTTTTAGCATTATTAAGCTGCAGATCCACAGGTAAGAAATAAAGGGTTCTGGTCATCAGCCTCTGAGGTTTTATAGGGTCACTTGTCATATATAACTTTTTTTTTATATTTCTTGTTTCATTTTCCCAAACTTTCTGTAACAGTGAAAACGTTAATGGTTTCAACTGTTGTAAAAAGAAATGATAGAAAATGGTGTCTCTCATGCTTAGCAAGGAAAATACAGTGCAAAGTGACTCAGATCAGGATCCATCCTCTTAAATGCTGTCTCATTTTGAAATAATGAATACCTGTGTTACACTTCATTATATTACAATCTCTAGCGACTTAAAATTAAAAAAAAACTTGTGCTCAATGCGACCTTCGTGGAAAATGCTAGCAGTTTAAAATGCAACAACACAGCCATGGGGGCCAATGTTATTTCAATAAATACATAATTACACATACTTCTACAGAGAAAACCGAAGATTCAATTGCCATAAAGCAGACCATAGCCAGTTGCTGTAACTTAGCATGAATGCTATCTCTGATTATTTTTTATATGGTCAAAAATCTATGGCAAACTACAATATATAAAGCACTTGAAAATACATAATTGAAAAACAAAGCAAAAAAGACCTCTGACACTGAGAATGGAGATAGGGTGTTATGCCAGTAATTAAAGTTTGGAAAAGTAACTTTTATGAGCGGGAAAGACATTGCAGGGGAAAGGACTTTCATTTGTCCTCTTTATGCACCATAAGAGACAAAAAGCCTGACATACAAATCACTGGAGGTGAAGTGCAAGTAAGACTTTCAGCCAGATGGCTGTAAACAACTCTCAGAACCATGAGAGCCAGACAGAGAATTTCTCCTACAATATATGGGAAATATTTCTTGCTGTGCCACAAAGAAACAATGTATACCCTAAAGCCACTTAAGGTGTAAGATATTTACTAACAGATGCCAAAGAACACAGACTCCAAGATCCAGTGTTCCCTGATGGTTATAAATGCATCTCTTTACTATAATTCTGAGTGATTTCAGTGAAAACACTTGAAGTTTTATGTAGACAAAAAGCCATGTGTCAGTGTAAACTAATGTGGGCACAAAAGCCAGGAAAGATAGTGCATGTCAGTTGTAAACATATCAGTGAATAAAACCAAAAGGTCTTATGCATTAAAGAGTTGTTAATAAATTCAGGCTGAGAGTGGCAATAAACATATCTTGGCAAATCACAATCTGATATTGCCCTATAAAATTGGACATATATGGAGAGTTTGAATTTCAGAAGATTCTCAGCGTGTCTTACTTGATTTTATATTGCATTTATGCACATCATTTATTGCTGTGATTGTGAGTTCCTTGGGGAAAGGAAATAGATCATATTCTTTTTTATCTTTCTAATTCTTAATACCTTCCACCTACCAGGAATGCAGTGACTTTTTGTGAAAGAAAAGATGTAAAGTTGTAAGGAAAGAGGGAGAGAAGAATTGAAGGAAAGGCAGACTATTAATGATTTTCTGTGAGTAGTTCTAGCTTTTAGACATCCACTAGATGGTCCTAACAATAATCCAGATACTTCTTACTACCAGACACGGTTAGGGTAGTTTCCTCCTCTCATCTTTCTCCACAAAACTGATATGACTACTAACTATTCATAGGCGAATAGTTATATTCATTTATAATTTTTGACAGAGCGTTATAAAATGTTTGTTAAATGAACGCAGTGAACTATAGAACATATGTAACTTGCTGTGTTACTTCCCAAAATTTCTCAGCAATAATATATTAATGTGATGACATTTGTTACTCCATGATTTAGGGGTTTGCTGAAAAATTTACATGGAAGGAGGCAGTAGCACAGTGGTTAAGCATGTGAACTTGAGCCTTGTTTTGAGTCTTAGCTTTGCATTGTATTATTTGCATAATCTTGGATTAGTTACTTAGTTTTCTCCACGTTTCAGTTTTTCTATATATCACTTAGTGATAACAGTAATCATTACTGACTGTTTACTAACATCTGTCCTTCTCTACATAAATACAGGAATTATTTTTGCCCTAGTCTTTGAAGTTAGGCACGTGCATGTGACTTGCTTTGGTCAACAAAATGTAAGTGGAAATGATAAATGATGGATGTCAGTTCCCGTTAAAGCTGTTAGGAGTTAATGGGCAATTGACCATTTCCTTTTGCCTCCTTATGGTGATTGGAGATATGATGGTAGAAACTCTGACGTCCTAAATCTATATGTGACAAGTAGAGATCGATGGTAGAGACTCTTCCATCCTAAGTCTACATGTGACAACTTCGTTGAGTTCAATTTCTAGCTACAGGATACGAAGAATGAGCAAGAAATGAATCTTTACAAAACTACTGAGGTTTGGTAGTGGGGAGATTACATGATACTGAAGTACAACCTAGCCCATCCTGCTGATATAATGACTACCTCACTAAGCAGTAAACATATTTAAAGAAGTAATGACATGCAGTTTTTAGAAAGCATTAAATAGAAATTAGTTCTGATTCTTATTTGACTGTTACTGTATATCCTTTACTCACTTGTTCATATGAAAAGAAATTTATGGTATCATTGTTATTATGGTTTGTATAAAGATGGCCCCCACAAGCCTCGTGTAGTCATGGAAGTGGCTAAATCTAATGTTTGTGATTGACTCGTGTAGCACTGGGATTGGAGGTGTGAGTTCTGCACCCACCCAGGGGTGGAGCCGACATACAATGTAAAGTCGGAATGGGGGCGTTTTTCTCCTTTTGGCCCAGTTTGCTCTTGCCGCTTGGAGCCACCATGAACGGCTGCCCCCTCAGCCACGCCACCCTGCCTTGGAGCCAACTGATAATGGACTGAAATCTCCAGGAACTGTAAGCTAAATAAACCTCTCCTTCCTTCGCTTAGGGCGTCCGGTATTTTGTCTCAACAACGAGAGAAAAGTAACCAAGACAATTGTCTATAAAGAGAAAACAAAGGAAATTTAGTTTTTCCTCTAACATGATTGGCTAAAATTTATTAGTAGTAGGTTAAAATTTTTTCTTTTAGTTTCATAAAATTTTATGGTGGTTTTATAACTTTTTAATAGGTGTAAATTTTTCTGATGGTTGCTAAATTGAGGATAATCTATCAAATTTCCTTAATATTTTGCTGATAAAGGCAAACTTGCTGTTTGCAGTAGTGCTACTAATTTGTCTGCTACAAACACAGGAATCCTGATATATTCTGTTTAATGTAGTACTCAGTTTCAAGGAACACCAATTAAAAGTGAAAAACTATGGAGTAGAAATAAGGAAAGAACTATGAAAGGTCTTTTATGGAGTTGGTGAGAGGCTAAATTAATCAGCACTCAAATCACCCATGACTGACAATGATTCAGGGAATTTAGAATTCAAAAGAGAAATTTTTAATAAGCTAGAAAACTTTAAACTGTGACAAGCTTATTTTTGCCAGCCACTGCTCTCTGTGTGAGATTGTAAAGTTTCTTTTCTCAGTATTTTAATTCTATTCCAAATATGAAAAGTAACCGAATACCTCAGAGGGTGATTTGATTATCCTTTTTATAGTTCCTACATCTGCACTAATGTATTGAGGGTTATTATGCTGTTTATTTTCTGTAATTTTTCCCAATTAACAGTTATTACCAGGAGCTATCTTTGTTAAATAAGTGTTACTGCATGTATCAGAAAATGTGCAATGATACAAGGAAGACAACCACAGAAAAGGCCTCTTTTTAAATACAAAAGTCAGAAACTAAAATATAATTTTAGTGCAAATAAAATCATGCAAATTCGCAAAAATGTGATGCCAAAGAAGTCTGAATTATCTAAAATTAGAAAAATTAGCCTAGCTAAAAATTGTAGCTCAAAAGTATTCTGAAATGCAGATGCATTTAATGAAAACTGTATCTGAGAAACCACTATAAAATATCTGTAAATCATACAAGAACACATTAAAAATAGAAGGGAAGTTTTTGGTGTTGGTGTTTGTTGTTAAGATGTAGTCAAGTTACAGGAAGCTGTAACTGACATTTGTTACATTTCAGTCGTAACTAGGTGGGTCATCTCTAGGTTTATCAATTCTTACAGTACAATATGGGAGAAGGCATTTTGTTTTACACAATTGAGTAGTGACAGACAAGATGTCCATAGAGTATACAGATGACAGATCGAGAGGAAAATGAGCTCTCAGATAGTTTTTCAGTGTTTTTCACTGGAAAAAGAGCTAAGTGACATGTGTACTATGCACTGTAGGAGTCTGTGTTAGCGTTCATGCTGCTGGAAAATGTATTGCTTGAACTAAATGCACCCTCTATTGAGCATAAATGATTCAACCACAGTTTAATAGGTGGATCATTATTTCTGCAAAAGGATTTTCATTCAAGACGAACAGTGAGGAGTCATGGTCTATGGAGGAAATTGAGACATTACTTGCTCAGCATTGTAAAATTATATGGTAATATGGATAGGTATTGCCTTGTGTCAATAAGTAGAAGAATCAATTTTAAAAAATGGGAATGCTTCAGGTGAGTTGTCAATACTAACACTTCTGGATGTCCTTATGAACCCGTATAAATTATTTACTTTCTTAAATTATTTTATTTTTAACTACCAAGGGTGCTCTGAAAAAAATTTATAGAGGGATCAGAGTTCAGATTTTTAACATCACCTCCACTCATCTTTGACCTGTTTAAAGTCATGATGTTTTTCATCATGATATTCATCTTCCATCACCCACTCATAGATGAGAGTTTTATATGAGCATTGGTCATTCACTGCCTCATAGCCTAACAGGTGATCAGAGCTGTAGTTTAGGAACAGACAATGTTAATTTTTTAATTAGATGGGCTACTGATTATTAAGAAATGATTTGGCTGTTTTTAGCTCCTAAGGGGGTGTAATGGTGCTCAAATTTCTACATTCAGTTTTTATAGACTTTCCACTGCTTGTTATAGAGGTATTAAGCTGGGCGGGTTTTGTATAATGACCATAACAAACCTTATGATTACGAGGGGCAAATGTGTTTTATAAATTATATACATATACATATATATATATATAATATTTTTTGTAAGAATGGCTTCAGATTACACAGAACTATGTAGAACAGAACATGTCTACTTCTTCTTGATCCCATTCTCAAACAGTAGCAACTGTGAGGTTGGTGATATAAGGTAGACAATCAAAGAAAAGTGTTAATGTAGGATTTCCTCATTTGTAATGTAGTATTTCATTCAAAAGACATCAGTGTATCAGATATTTGGGAAGTTTAAAGTTCCTGTATGGATAATAGATTTATTCATTCAATAAATGTATACAATTTTATATAAGTGATTTATGTTGAAATTTTTAATTCCATATGCTTTTAATTTTTTCACTTAATAGATTGGCAATAGTTCCAAGTCAACTCATCAATGTCTGCATTATTTTTAATGGCTGCATACTATTCTATGATATGAATGTTTAGAAATGTAAAATGCCTGCCTTCGAGGTTATTTGGTTTGCTTCCAGTTTATCACTATCATAAAAAATGCCACTATTAATATCTTGAACATGTCCTTTTTCTTCTCTGAAAGTATTTCTGTGGAGGAGTCCTTATTGGCTAAAAGTTTCAGCTAAGATTTTTAGATACTACCAAATGCACTTCAAAGCAGGTTTATCAATTTGTTCTCCCATAGTGTATGAAAGTAAGTATTTTTCACTTCTATCTGCCACTTCTGAATATGATAAGCCTTTCTAATTTCTTTCAATGATCAAAAACACAATCTTGTTTTGTTTGCATTATCCTGATTACTAGTGAGGTTGAACAGTTTCTCATATATTTCTGTCATCTGTATCTCTTCTTCTATGAATTCTTCCTCTTTCTTTTATTTTCTATTTGTCAATTTGCTTTTTCCCCCTATTTGTATATGGACCTAATGCCTTTTACTTTTTTTGCCTGTTTACCTTTGTGTTTTGTTAACCTGGTGCCAATTTTGTAGGTTTTCCAACACTCATGCATGGTAGAGCAGTTATAAAAAGTTTTTAGTAGGTTTTCATTACAAAAGTAAAACTCAGGAAAGTACAAAGACTTTTCTGTTCACTTTTGTAAAAATAATTTTAATCATGTCTTCTTTCTTGGACTATAAACAACTAAAAAGGCAGTTATAGTCATGTCTTTAAAAAGGCAATTAGAGTCATGTCTCTTTTCATATTTGGATGGCAAAAGAAATTTCAAGTCCAAGATTCATCTGTTCACTTTTTATTTAAAAACATGTGTGCCACAAGCAGGACTTGCCATGGGGAATATGATTCCTACCACCAGTTTGTTCCTAGACAAAGGGATGTTGATATCATGACAGTAGAGCAAAATCATATTTTGTCCCTTTTAGATCAAATGCCTCAGTCTGAAATCATTGTGACATTGGGAGTCCAACTATGTTTCCTTTTACATTTGTTGTATGACTCATTGATTCAACAATGCTTGTGCAGCTATACTGTGAAAAGTAGGGAAATAAAAGTAAATAAGACACCAGACGCCTCCCTCAAGGAACAGATACTCTAACTGGAATCACAGATGTGCATACGGTTATTGAGAACTCCTGGAGAACACTGGCCAGGGCTGCAGGTGCACTCATGGGCCAGGCCTGCCAGAAATCTCTTTTCACGTGGGAACTCTATGAGAGATCATAGTAAGGGATGAGCGAATGAGTGTTAGGGGATTGACATGCTGCCAAATCCCTACATATCAGAGAACTGGGGTGATCCTAAGTATGTGTGCCTGTGGCTATAATTTCTTGGTTCATTTCTACCACTGGGTTCATATTTTAGTTGTTTATAGTCCATAGCAAGGAAGGAGGATGGGAAAGCTGAAAGACAAAATTGACAGAGACCTTCATTGAAACTCTAAAAGACATCCAATACACAAAAGTACATAATCAAGATTAAGCTTAAATCATACTAGAGCAATATATGCATTCCCATGTTTATAACAGCATAATTTGTAGTAGCCAAATCTTGGAAACAGCCCAAATGCCCATCACCTGATGAATGGATAAAAAAGATGTAGGTTTTCTTTTATGTGATGGAGTGCTACTATACCATAAAGAAGGATAAGCTTAAGACATTCCTAGGTAAGTGGATACACTTTGAGACCATTCTGTTAAATGAAACAAATTGGATACACATGTATCCATACTGCATTGTTTCTCTGGTTAGAAACTACAAGTGTAAATAAGGACCAAAATGTGTATTAGATATTGTGAAATAGGAAGAAAATGTTCAAAATGGGGAAAGGTGCGGCCACTGTGGAAATAAGTCTGGAGGGTCATTAAAAAGCTAGGATTGAAGTTCTATTTGACCCAGCTATTCCACTTCTGGGCATATTCCCAGAAGAAGTGAAATCATCATACCACAGTGATATATGTGCACCCATGTTTATAGCAGCACAATTTGTAATAGCAAAATCTTGGAAACACCCAAATGCCCATCAATTGAGGAATGGACAAAAAAGATGTGGTACTTTTATACAATGGAGTACTATTCAGCTATAAAGAAGGATCACATTGAGGCTTTTATAGGTAAATGGATGCGACTTGAGACCATACTCATAAGTGAAATAAATCAAACTCACATGTGTAAACACCGCATCGTCTCCCTAGTGTAAGAAACTGAGAGACTTAATAAGATACAAAATCCCCAATAAATATGGGGAAAAGGTTCTGAAGTTCAATAATGCTTTTATTCTTTGATTTGAATAGTTTAAGTCTGTTTTCTACTATTTGATTGCAATATGCAAGAAGATATGAACAGCTTTTTTGAAGAAAACAAAGGACATTAAGGTAGCCATTGTTGATTTCTTATTGTCTGATTTGAAGGCCTGTAATGCTTTCACTCTTTTGTTTTATCTGGTTTTATATTATTTTGTTTTGTTTGAGTTTATTGTGTGTGTCTGTATGAACAACCATTTTGAAGAAAACAAGAGACACTAGGGTAGCCATTGTTAATCTCCTGTTGTTATGTTTTGAAGACCTGTATTGCTTGCAGTGTTCTGTTCTGAAATGCTTTGTTGTGTTTAATTCTGTTCTGTTTTGTTTTGTTTTATTCTCTTTAAAATTAAAAAAAATAAATAAAAGGACAACTAGAAAAACAAACAAACAAACAAAATGGGGGAAGGATTGTGTTAGTTACTTTTCTCTCATGGCTGAGACAAAATACCTGACACCCAAAATTAAGGAAGTAAAAGTTTATTTAGCTCACAGTTTGTGGATATTTCAGTCCACCATCAGTTGGTGCAAGGCAAGGTGGTATGGCGGAGGGGCAACAGTTCATGGTGGTGGAAGACAGCAAAAGTAGCAACAGCAAAAAAAGGACAAAAAGGAGGAGCAAGCCTCTTTTCCTCCCTTATATTGTATGCAGGCTGCCTGCCCTAGGGTGGGTTTAACTCTCACACTGCCAATGCCAGCACTAGGCAATGAACCAATCATAAATGCTAGATTCAGCCCCCTCCGAAAATCCTGTCCCCACCATGACCACAGGAGGCTTTGGGGGACATCCAGACACAAACCATAACAGGAACAAGGGAGGGGGGAGGAGGAAAGAAGTAAAATTTTTAAAAAAGTGAGAAAAGAAGGAAAAATTGGAAACAAAGCTTTTGCAAATAGGGAGAGAAAGAGGGGTTGAAGGGAGGGAAGGGAAATGGGAGAAAAAAGAATCAAGTTTTATCATGTATAGGTACAAATTCTCTATGATGAATGTGACTACTATGTATAACTAAAGTGCACCAATAAAATCTGATTTAAAAAAAAGAGTAAACTTAAGAAGTGTGAGAGACTTCCCTATTTCACAAAACCATGTTTCCCAAAATATGTTCCACAAAAAATAAATTGCATGTTTGGGTTAAGCAAAAGGTTGCATGATTAAATAACTCAGGGCCACAAAGGGTTAAACAGATATCTTAATATTGAGTCTTCAGATAAACTGTAATAGTTAATGTGCCTTCATGACTCACCAAAAGAGAAATACTAAACTCACATTTACTTTTGAACTCAAGTTAACCTGCCAAACCCTTTGTATGTTGTTCCAGGGAAAGTATTTCTCAGGGGAAAAAAAAAAAACTTTGCATAGTGAAGAGTCTAATATGTCCATGTACACACCATGGTTCCCTTCTATTCATGTTTTGGAAAAGATGAAGGTTAAAATAAAGAAGAATAGCTGAGACTATTCATTCTTAGGTGTATTTAAAAACAAATTATTGACTAGAGAATGAATTAAACATCTAATTAAATTATGGTTAATGATTCATTAAGCATGTGCTGTAGTAGAGTACATTAATCAAGCACAATATACTGAAAGTTATTTTAAAATGGCTTCCTAAAACCTTGTTTATCATACCCACCACTACCACAGAATGCGCTTTGCACTTTAGAAACAGTGATTTATTGGTTTAGGCACTTTGGGGAACTCATACACTTTATATGCTACTATAGAGAGAATTCCATGATTAGCTCCCATTTCAGGAAAACTACCTGACTGGCTGTGTGTGCGACTAAGCCCTCCACATTACAAATTTCCACTGAAATGAAAAAAGAGATTGAATAGATCCAGATTATTTGCACAATAGGAAACTGAGGAGAAAGAGAAGTAAAAGCTAGGCAAATTACATTCTAAGTGTTGGCAAGGATCCAAACTTTGTTTTCAAAGCAATTTATAAGTAATGATTAGTAAAAAAAATTGGCATGGACAATTTTGAAATCACTAATGGGTAACAAGCAGAATTATTTTGATATGCACAGCAAAATTTGGAATATAAAAAAAATCAATTGAAAAACTGAGATGATGGAAGTAAGGTTATGCATAGCAGTTTTTATAATAAATGAAACTTGCTTCAATTCTTTATTAAAATATATAAATTATCAGACTAAGTCTTATATATGCTTGTGAGTACCCATCCATTCATTATATGTTATTTGTAGGACATAGATGTAGAACAAAATGATCCACAAAGGTAAAATACATAAGAATACACACAAATATCTTAGGACAATCAAGCAAAAGTGAAGTCAGGGTTTGTATTATTCATATTAAAAATGAAAATAGCAGTTATATAATCTGGCATATCAAATAGCCAACATGAAAATATATAAAGCAAAACTATTAGAGTCCTGCAGACAGACGCAACCCACATAGGAAGATTTGACTTCTCTCAATTTAAACGTTAAGGTTTCAGTTCAAGATGCCAGTAGAGAAACAATTAAATCATCTGTCTATGTTTCTTTACTTTCATAGCTGTTATGGTTTAGATCTAGTAGGTGTTCTAAAAGTCTCATATTCAAAGGTGGAGCTTTCAGAAGGTGATTGGATCACGGAGGCACTATACTCATCAGTGGATTGATCTATCCATGTGTTCACAGTTAAATGTGATGTTAGACAGAGAGGTCTGGTTGAAGGTGGGTCACTGGTGGTGTGTTGTGGAAGGATGTATTTTGGTAGCTAAGCACCTCCCTTCTCTGCTTCTAGGCTGCCACTGTGTGGGTAGCTTTCTTCTACCATGGCCTTCTGCCATCTGTTTCTACCTTGACACCAGCCAACCATCAAATAAATTTTCTGAAAACCTTGAACTAGCATGAGCCTCTCCTCCTTTAAATGGTGGGTATTTGGTATATTGTCCCAACAGCACAAAAGTAAATAATACAATAGCACAAATGAAGAGCTTCAGATAACCAATATTCACGGCTTTGACTCCACAATATAATATGGATCAAGAAGAGGAAGGCCAAGTTATTAGTCCTTTATGTCTGCTATGCCATTCACCATGGGAATTCCCAGTCTCCTAGGTCACCCCATCTTCTACATTCCAAGCTCTAACTTTAAAATCTTCTTCTATGTCCACTGAACTTTGGTTCATTGTTGATTTTTTTCTGATTGTTACAATTGGTAGCAAAATTTTGCTATGAATTTTCATACACTTTACTGATTAAATTAAAAATTTCCTTGAGAACAAGTATTCGTCTGCACAACTCTCATATCATACCTGTATTTTTAGTCCAATATGCTGTATATGCTGGGTTAAGAAAGGTATTTTCTATCTTTTTAGCTTTAAAGTTCCAAATTTGAACCTCAAGACATCATAATTTCTACTCATCACCCTTTCTATCATAGTATACTAACAATACCCCAAGTCTTTCTCCCTCATTTTTTGAAGACTTTTGCTTATGAATTATAGTCCCTCTCTTCAATTGGACTCCTTATTGATTTTAATTATTTATGTAATTCAATTTCCTATTTAGTTGTACTCCTTTAGCCCCCACCTCTTTCCTCCCATATTTTATGTATTCACTTCCACAGTCAAATCTTAGACTCTTGTCATCACCAAAGCTACATCATCTCCATAATCTCAACCTCAAGTAGCCTGTTCTCTAACCATAGCTCCTTATCTTTCTCATTTCTCTAGTAACTTTTCTCCAGTAATACTG
>RJWT010012281.1:0-22599 GCA_004365215.1 Cuniculus paca
ATTTTCCCATGCTCCAATGTATTTATCTGTGTCTTCTCTAGCTATGCTGAGCAACCCCTTCATTAAGGTTGTCACTTCTTTCTTTACCTGAGAGATTATTTCTGATCTGATTTCCTCTATAGCCTTATGGATTTGTTCCTTTAATTCACTTGCTATCTTTTCAGAAATTTCAGGTATGTGACTTCTAATGTGCTCTATTTTGGTGTCTCCTGTGCTTGTTCCAGATGGACTGGGGGTTTGAGATTGCATTTTCCATTTTCATTTTGTCATTTGAATATCTTGGTTAATATTTTGGTCTTTTTAATCCTGTTAGTCTCAACTGTGTTTTGTGTATGTCTCAGGGTCCTACTGTGGCTGACATTCGCCCAGTTGCTGTGTCCTACAGTGTAGGGGAGGGAACAGTCACCTGAATTCCTCCCATGGCACCAGTTGGGTGAGTCTTATATTCTTGCTCAGCTGACTAGCCTAGTAGTATTGATGTGAACCAACCCTTAGCTCATGTTGTCACTGCAGCTTCAACTGTTCCAGGTTGTCCAGCTGTCCATGGTTTGCTCCCCAGCTAGGGCCATACTGTGTCACTTGGGGTCTCACAGTGCCAGCCAGGTTCCTTCAGGTTTGGGGAGGCCTCACTGGCACTCTTAGCAGCCCACCTGGTGTTCTCTATGTGGAAGAAGGGCTCACTCGTGATCTCGCTGACTCATCAAGGTCCTCCAGGTGGGTGAAGTGTTCACCAAGGCTTCTGCTGATCCACTGAGGTCCTCTGGTTGGGGGAACTCACCACACACTCACTGGCCTGCTGAGGTCTTCTAGATAGGGGGAGGGGTCACTGAAGCTCCTGACAGTCAACCAAGGTACTGCAGGTGGTGGAAGGGGTCGCTGACCCTCCTGTAGGCTGCTGAGGTTGTCCAGGTGTGGGGAGAGGAGCAGTTCAGGCTCCCCTTGGCTGCTGAAGTCATCCTCCTGAGAGGGAGGGGCTGTAACTATTAATTTTATACCTTAGAGCATAGGAGCAAAATCTATAGTTATGTAAAAGAAGTGATCATAAATTAGGAGCTTGTATGTAAAGAGTTTCCCCTTGGTAGAGTGGTTTTACCCTGTGGTGGGGAAATTTAAGGATAGTGTATAAAACAAAGATAAGTGGTATTATGGATTAAAAACTAGTAGTCAACTTAATACCAGCTGAATTAAATCAGCATGGTGCTGAGTATAGATGGCCCACCTGAGGAAAGTTTCCAGCATAAAAAAAGAGACATGGAGAGGAAGGGCATTAGTGTTGTAGGTTCTCCTAAGCGTTGTTGTTTGGAGCCATTGGTTCTCCTGGAGGAGCTTGTCATGAATAGCTTCCCTGATATAAATTCGGCCATTATCATTGGAGGAACTTGGAAACTTGTTGCTGAGGATGGCTGTGGTTCACTTTGGGGGAGCTTTGGTCATTACTTTGAGCATCACTTCCTGGCTCCAGAGGGGAAGAGGTGTGCTGTTCAATCTCCAAGAGAAGCTTGTCAAGCTGGCTTCCTGATAATGTACTCGGCTGTTCTAATTGTCAAAGGAACTCGCAACCTCACTGTTGCTGACAATGGCTGTGGTACTTTTCAGGGGAGCCCTGGTCCTTATTTTGAGCATGGGGTCTTGGCTCCAGTGCAGAACCCTCACCCTACTGGCACTGATCCTTCACCTTGCTGGCAGACTTTTTAGCTTCTACTGCTGACTTTGGGGCCTTCCCAGCGCAGATCTGTGAAATAGACTTGCATGAGTCATTGTCGTGGGCTCTAGGCCTCCCGTTGGACTTGTGGGAGGCAACGTCATGGGCTCTAGTTCTTCAGCTGGACTCATGCAGGACATTGCTGTTGAATTCAGGCCCTTGGCTGGATTTTCTAGGTCTTTCGTGTTGTGAACAGATTTCCTGCATGTACTTTGTTGTATTTAACTCTGTGTGACCATTATAAAATAATATTATAAATTCTGTATCCTGTATGTAATTGTTCTCCTTGCAACCCCTGACTACAAATAGAAAGTAAGTAGAAGCAAGGGTAGAGGACAAAGGATGATCATGTAAGCTTTGGAAAACTACAGAAGAGGGTAGAAAAGAAAGAATGAAGAATGGTGATCAAGAGATTATCTAAACTTGGTTTCTGGGTTTGGGGGATGGGTTAGTTTTCTGTCACTGGAGTTCTTAGTTATTTAGAAAAGAGAGAAAAAAATTAAGAAAAAAGGAAAGAAAAAAGGAAAATAAAGTAAGATAAAAATAAAACACGATAAAATAAAATACAATTTAAAAAAGTGGGGAGTGGCCCACATGCCTGCTTCTAGTTTGTGTTTCTTCATCCCTCAATACAATGGTGGTTCACCTGACTTACCACCCGTTGGCTCATATCTTGGACTTTTCTATCCTGCCAATCTCACCTGTCCAATGTGTGTGCCTTAGGGTTTTACTCTGTGACTGGCATTCCCTCTGGTTACCTGGTCCCTCTAATGTAGGGCGAGGGGCCAGTCCCCTGAATTCCTCCAGTGGGGCCAGTTGCCGAGTCTTTTATTTATATTTTAAATTTATTTTGTATATCATAAATATAAACATCAGTTTATGTTATTTTGTATTCATTATATATTAAAAGTTGATGCTTTAAAAATTTTTTTTATTACATTTATAAATTCATGTAACCAGTGCAACCACAATCAGGATTCTGAGTAGTTTCAAGATCCCAAAAAAGTTTTTTCTATTACATCTTATACTCACATACTCCTCTACCCATAATCCTTGGTAACCACTGATCTATCTCTATGACTATAATTTTGTGTTTTCCAGAAAACCATGTTGTGGACTAAATGCTTGCCTCCCCTCAATGTTCATATGTTGAAATATAATCCCCTATGTGATGGCATTTGGAGGTGAGGCTTTAGGGTGCAGATTTCATGATGGGATCTCATAATAAGGATCCCAACACTCTCTCATGTTCTCTTGCTATATGAAGAAACAAGGAAAAGTTGGCCATCTACAGTATGAAAGAGCGCCCTCACCAGATCCTGACCATATTGACATCCTGATCTTAGACTTCTGAGTCCCCCAAACTAAGAAATACATATCTGTTGTTTGCAAGCCATCCAGTTTATGGTATTTTATTGTAGTATCCTGAAAGGATGGAAACTAACCTTTTAAGATTGACTTCTTTCACTCAGGTAATGTTTCATTTATATTGATCCATGCGTGTGTCATTTGTTTACTTTTATTACTGAAAAGTATCCCATGATATGACTGTTTATTTGTCTACTCCCTTATTGCAGAACATTTGGATTATATCAAGTTTTTGGCAATTATGAATAGAGTTGCTATAAATGTTTGTGTATCTGAGTACAAGCTTTTACGTGAATATAGTTTTTATTTCTTTAGGACACCCAGAAGTGGGATTCCAGGTTCACATTATAAGTGAGTGTTTCACTTTTTAGGAAACTGCCAAACTGTTTCCTCAGGTGGCTGTTCCATTCTTCACTCTCATTGGCCACATGTAACAATCCTGACTCCTTTTCATGCTTGCCAGTGCTTAGCATTGTCAGATGAATCTTTTGAAAATGCCCTCCTCTGATGTCTTATTTTTAGTTAAGGTACAATGTTTAAAAAAACATAAGGACAAATGCTGCATGATCTCACCCTATGGAATCTGAAAAAGTTGATCTCATAAAGGTTATAAATAGAATGGTGGTTACCAGACTGGGGAGACTAGGAGGAAGGAAGGGATGGTCAGCAGACACTAAGGTATACTAGAAGTATGTTTTGGTGTTCTACTGCACAGGAGGGTGAGTATAAATAACAAAAAACATATTATATGTTTTATAAAATCTGAAAGAAAGGATTTTGAATGTTTTCACTACAAAGAAATCATAAATATTTAAGGAGATAGCTATGCTTATGCAATATATACATTTATCAGGACATCCTGTGATATTCTCATAAATACATACAATTTTTGAGTATTAATTTAAGAAAGGGAAAACAGAATATAAATCTTAGATGTATAGTTTGACTTTTTAAATGTATGTGTAGACTCTGTATTCTTCATCTAGCTTAACATATAGAATATTCCTAGCACTGTGGGACTCTCCTTTGTGAACTTTTAAAGCCTACATTCCTCAAAAAGAAGCACTATAATGAATTATTGTTCAGTTTTACCTTGTTTAGAACTTCATTGAAGAAATTATGCAGTTGTGTTTTAACTTTGGCTTCTTTTGCTCAACATCATATCTATAAGATTTACCCATGTCGTGTAACTGTAATTTGTCCATTTTTATTGTCTCATAGAATTCCATTGTATGAGTATACATAAGTTTATGAATAACTGGCTGTTACCAGTTTAAGACTATTATGAATTAAACTTCAATATGTCTTTTGGTGTATGCAAACACTCATGTGTCTTGGATATAGTTCCAGGAATGGAAATGCTGGGTTGTATAGTTCCAGGAATGGAAATGCTTGTATTTAGCTTTAGTAAATACTGTAAAACAATTTTCTAAAGTACATATACCAATTTACTCTTCCAATGTATACACATTTTAAAAAGATTGATGTATGTGGAGTGGTACAAATGACTTGATATTTTTACTCCTCCTTCTTCCTCTTATTATAGTTGTAAGGTCCATATCCATTGCTATTTTTACATCTAAAATATTACTTCCAGTGCTCCATGGTATTTGCTCATCCACTTTTACCAGGCCCAATGAGGATTTCTTTGTTGTTTCCAACTCCCTGACACCACATATGACCTTGCAGTGATTATCTGTGCTTGTGCTCTTTAAGGAGCCTTGTAAGAATTCCTTATAGAACTGCTAGTCATCAGGTTTGTGCGTTTTACTCTGACTAAAATAGCAGCAGGTTGCTCTGGCCATACCAGATATATACTCATCAACTGTGTACAAGAATTCCCACGTCCCCATGTTCTTGTCAATACATTGCTGCATATTGGGTAGGAAAATTTCATTAATATTTTTGTCTGCATATACATGTTTTAGTATCTCTTTATATGTATTCAATGTTTGTGTGGGTGAGGTGAGTTCCTTAAAAGTAGTATTTATAACCTTGGCACTATTGACATTTTGGTCAGATAATTTGTCACAGGGGGAACCCGTTCTGTGTATTGCATGATAATGAACAGAATTTCTGACCTTTATCTATTAAATGCCATTATCACTCCCATCTTCAATTGTGATAATCAGATAGGTCTCTAGATATCATCAAATGTCTCTTCAGGGATGAATATTGCCTCTGGTTGAGAATCAGTGCTGTAGAGACCCAGCGAAGTAGACTCTAATTAAGAATAAAATATCTGTTGATATAGGCCATGGGGTTTAGCATTTAGGGATAGTAGAGCTAGAGGAAATTGAAATTTGGACTACTTTTCCTGACCTAACTAGTTCTCAGTGGAATTAAGATCTGGAATTGAAGTTGCTCACATTTTACTTAACTCCTCAGTTACCTACTGATCCCTGTCTTAGAGGCATTAGTGGTATTGAGGGTAGACCAATAGCACATATTCTGGGAAGCCAAGCAGAGGGAGATTCCAGCTGAGGCCAAGGTAGACAAGAAAGCTGTGGCTGAGAAGCAGTGCCCCTCATCAGATCTAGGGATGTGGTAGGGCTTGTGTTTAAATGTCCCCCAAAGCCTCATGTGGTCATAGATAGGGCTTTTTCAAAGGTGGCTGAATGTATTGATTCATGATAGAACGCTAGGATCAAGGGTACTAGGATTAAGAGTGTGAGTGCTATTTGTCCTAAGAAGCCTGGATAAGATATAAGGAATAGAAAGACCTGGGTTTGTCCCTTTGCTACCTTCTGCTCACCATGAACTGTTTCTCCTTTGCACTGACAGTCTGCATTGCCACTCTGCTTTGGAGCCATTTGATTATGAACTGAAACCTCTACAAACTGTAAATAAACCTTTCCTCCTTTAACTTTAGGTGTTGGGTATTTTGTCTCAGCAATGAGAAAAGTAACTAACACAGGATGGATGCTGGGGCCCAGAGCTGGGTGGACCAGGAATGGACTGGGAAAATAGGAAAGCAATGTCTTAGGGTCTGAGAGATTTAGTTTTGAGGATGCTACACAAAAGCCTGGGCTTCTTTCTTTTTCCCTGAAGACTCAAGATTGTAACTGCTTTTGCACCACAGTGTGTGATGTTCCTTTTTCCTCAAATGTTTTATTTTGTGCTCAAAGTAGCTGAGTTCTCATCTTTCAGGACTTGGCTTATCACTTTGGGCCTCTTTGTTGTTTACTGCCATAATCCAAGCTCTGGGAACAGTGTTGAACGAATTATGAATTTTGAAGATAAAAATTTCAGAGAGCTTAATGATTTGTTTAAAGTCACTGGCCATTAAATAAAAGAGGTGAGATTCAAACTCATGGTCTTCATTATACTATAATGGTCTATACATAATTGGCAACTGCTCTACCACTGAACCACATCCCAAGCTACAGAGCTTCTAAAACTCTTGAAATTTCTTGATGGGGTGAAAGAATATCTTTTGGTATTAAGAACAAGTCTCTCAGCCACACCTGAATTTATCCAAGAAGATGAATTTTGGTGGCCTTTACATAACTTCAGCATGGAGACTGGTTGCAGAGGAACTAATTCTGTGATTAGAAGGTGGATCTTTTATCCCCACTGCTTACCTTTACTGTCAACCCACACTTTGAGGAGGACCGAGGATGGGAAGTTGATCACAACTGACCTAATCACATGGGTCAATGATTTAATTAAACATGTCTATGTAATGGACTCATAAGTGATAAGCTTGAGCTTTTGAACTGTAAACACGTGGTGCTGGCAGGGTGATGTGCTTGGAGAGAGAATAGAAGTTTTGTTCTTCTTTCATAATATGCCATATATGTCTCTTCCATTCAGCTGATCTTGAGTTATAACTTGTATAGTAAACTATTAATAGTGAAACATTTTCCTGAGTTCTGTGAATATTCTAGCAAATTATCCATCCTGAGGGAAGGTGTAAGAATCTCTGATTTATAGCCAGTCAGTCAGGAATATAGGTGACCACTTGGGACTTGGGACTAGCTTTGGAAGGGTGCAAACCTTGTGGACTGAGCTTTTCACTTGTGGGCTCTGACTCAACTCCAGGTAGATAGGGACTGAATTGAATTAAACTGAAGGATCTATAGGGAATTGAAGAATTGTGTAGCATGAAAAATCCTATACATTTGTTATATAAAAGTTCATAATCTCCATCTGTGAAATGAGATGATAATTCATACCCAAAATAGAAAATATTCAACTAAGTATCTGGTAGTGGGTAGACACTGAATATCATGGGGGAAGAAGACAAGGTCCCTGGCTTCATGGAGCCTGCAGTCTAGCAAGACCGCCTGACCTGCAAGAAGAAAACATCAATGGAATACAGAGATGCCTGTGGAGGAGAAGCTGGCCAGGCTTCAGGAGTAGGTGATGAAGGTGAGGACTGTTCCACAAGGAGATGCTACCTGTGAGAAGAAGAACCTGGTGACTTTTAGAAGCTGACAGTAGCTCTAGATCTGGAGGGCAGAAGAAAAGCTAGTGGCCAAGGAGCCTAGAGACAGGAACTGGGTGGCAGGGAGACAGAGAATTTGAACTTTATTCCAAGGGAATAAACTTGCATCTGAGACTTGGATGGGATTATGAAGACCCCTGGGGTTAGGACTTTTCTAGGTGGATGTTATCTGACTTGGTAACCAAGTACTTAGTCTGTGCTTTGAGGGCATTTATTAAACAGTTGGGCACACATGGTCAGACACAGGAGCTGAATTAATTAACTAACCATTTAATTAGCCATCTAATCAATTAGGTAACTAACCAATTAATTAAACAATTACGTATCATGTGCCTGATGTAGGAAGGGGACATTGAGTGGAGAAGCAAAATTCCTACTCTCATGGGACACACATACCAGTGAGAAGAAGAGGAAGAAAGTAAATAAAGAATTCATGCTGTGGGATATTAGATGGTAGAAGCAGGAATGGGATAGCTAGTGACATGAGAAGAGGGACTGTCTTGGTCTGTTTCCTGTTCTATTTTTCAAATGAAGAATAGAGGTAATTTATGAAGAATAGAGGCATATTTAGAGGATGATTCTGGAGACTGCGAAGTCCAAAAGCATGGAGTTGGCATCTGGTGAGGGTCTCTTTGCTGCAACACATCATGATAGAGGTCTTCATATGAAAAGAGAGAATACACTTGTTATGGTTGACATTGTGTCAATTTGAAAAGTCTAGAAACTTAACAAAGTAACTCAGCCACTCTCCATCCTGAGATGTAAGGACATGCCTTTACCTCTAGCATATTGTTCATTGTGTCAATTTGAGAAGGTCAGAAATTTAATGAAGTGAGTCAGTGGGGGAGGGGGGCAGGGGCCTTACTTTGTAAACATCCTCAGCCTGTGCAAGAGGAGGGCACAGAGATGATCTGAGTGCTATATCTACCCAAGGGGCATAAGCTGCTTACAATATAAGGGAGGAAGAGGCTTGCTCTCTCGCATTTTTGTTCTTGCTGCCTTTGCTGTCTTCTGCCACCTTGAAGTATTGCCCCTGTGCCATGCCACCCTGCTTTGAAGCCAACTGATTGTGGACTGAAACTTCCATAAACTGTAAGCTAAATAAACCTTTTTTTCCTTAACTTTGGGCGTTGGGTATCTTGTCCCAGCAATGAGAAAAAAATAACAGAGACAAGACTGCTGGAGTTCTCTCATTTCTATACCAAAGCAATTCCATGGTTAACCCATTGCTCTACTAATCCATGCATGGTTAATCCAGTCTTGAGGGCTTCTCTCTTGGCTAAGTTACCTCACCAAAGTCCTGGTTCTCAGCACTACTACAATGGGGACCAACTTTCTAATACATGAACTTTGGAGGACACATTCAAACCATTGAAGGGGATTACAAAATTAAATGGGTGTGAGAGAAGTGACATTTGAGTGACATCCATAAGGGAAGTTGAGGACTGAATGGGTACAAATGACCTTGAAGTGTAAGTGCCCTTGGCTTGTTTGAGAAGCATTAAGGAGGTATAAGGAGCTGTTGTGCAGGGAGAGCTGGGATGAGATGAGGAAGATGTGATCAGATAGAAAGGATGTCCCCCCCAACTCTGCAACTAGAAAGTGAGCATTCTCAAGTCCCCTGGAATTGTAACAGGTTGTCCAGGCCATGAGTCCTGCAGCTGGCACAGCTGCTTCTGACTGGCTGGTGTTAATTACATGTCTCCAGCTCTACTTTCTCAGCCAAAGTAACTTCACTGAGATTAAGCCTTTGATTTATCACAAGGTTCAGGACCTTATGGCTTGATTTAACTGTTGAATCTATAAATTGACGGTCCAGTTGGGGCTTTGTTTTTAATCTTTCAATTAGATTTAAAGATGCTAACTGTATTTGTAGAAGAATAGATACTTCTGTGTGTCCAGGACTTTTGCATGTACAGGAAAGGCCCAAAGGGGACTCAGGTGGCTTGGGCTAGCCTTAGGATATTCTGGGGACAGCTTTCTCCCTTGTGATATACACTATAGACCTAGAAAAGGACAGAAGAAGAAAATCATAAGAACTTGAATGGAAGAAAAGCAGTAATATGAAACCTAAATGTTCTTGACATGATCATCTCATTGTTTTTTGCTTAAGAAAATAAAAAAGAGAAACTTTTGGGAAGACAGACTTTCAAGTTGACCACTCAGTTATTCAGAGAATATTTATTGAACAACTACCATGTACCAGGCACTATTCTGGGTGTTGATAATGGGACAGGGTCTTAGTTACTTTTCCTGTTGCTGGGACAAAATACCTTATGCCCACAAGTTAAAGGAGGAAAAATTTATTTTAGCTCACAGTTTGAAGGGGCTTCAGTCCATAGCCAACTGACTTCAAGTCAGAGTGGCATGGCAGAGGGGCATTGCAGAGAAGCAGTCCATGGTATGGGAGCCAGGAGGTAACCAGCAGGGGACCCCCTTTCCCCTTTATATTCCATCTAAGTTGCAAGCCTACTGGTGCCACTTACACCCAGGGTGAGTCTTCTGCCTTCAGTAAATCCATTCAGCCACATCCAGAACAATATTAATCCAATCAGTGGACTATTCCAGTTATCACACATCCTAGATCTAGCCACCTCCCGAAAGCTCCACCTATGAGTTTTTAGGGAAACATCTATATACAAACCATAAGAGGCAGTGAAGATAAGTCCTTGACCTCCAATGGACTTGAAAGGAGCACAATGGTGAGAAAGGAGAAACAATTTAGAAGATAAGACAAGTGTTGTATTTTAGATGGTAGGAAATGCTATGAAGGAAAACAAAATAGGGCCAGGACCAAGGGCATATTGGGAGCAGTGAGGTTCTACTTTATAATAGTGTGGTCACTTTTTTTATGCTATGAAAGAAATTATTGGGGTAACTGATGAAGTATGAATATGGTTATGGTCAGATTGTACAGTAGAATTAGTATAAATTTCCTAACTTATCCAATAGTGATCAAGAAAATGAGATTGTTTTTAGGAGACACATACAAAGTGTTTAGGGGTAAAGGAATATCATGACTCCAACTCTGTCTCTCAAATGACTCAGGAAACACAAACAAAATAAAAATCAAATATATATGTATAAATATATATTAAAATATATACATGATAAAGCAATATTTTAATATTGACTATTTTGGCAAAAATAGATGAAAAGAATGAGAGTTTTTTATAGCAATTTCACAACTTTACCATTAATCTTAAATTATTTCAAATTTGAAAAAAGTTTACAAAATAAGCAAACAAAGTGGCCAGGGAAGCATATTTTCTCATGCTCACCTCCTGTTTCCCATGTTCAACAATACAGCTAGCTTTTCTGAATTGTGTGCAACCTTTTCTTCTTTCCAGTTCTCATCTTCCATCGAATATGCTTCTTCACAATTTTCTGCCTTAATTTGCCTTTCCAGAAGTGACCTACCTTCCTTTTCTTTCTGGAAAACTACTTAGCCTTTAAAATCCTCCCTCTTTTTGTTATTTGGTATCCTCTGCAAAGAAGGAAAATTTCCTCTCCTTCTGTGTGGCATAGGGAGCACACTATTTTTATTTTGGTGTACGTCATGTACTCTTGTCTCCTGACTGTGATGTTAGGGTTCTCATAAGGCCTCAATGTCATTCATCCCCCCAACCTTAGTATAGCTTTGTGTCCAATGAAGAGTTAAATTCAAGTGCAGTAGAACATTGTGACATGAACTGAAGAGTTTGTTGGAGCACAGGAGCTAGGGGGTGGTGGGTGGGGGCATGGTGAAGGCAGGGATCCTAACGGAACAAACTAGCTCCAGCACTGTCAGCAGAAAGATCTTTATGGAGACAGATAGTGACACAGCTGTAGTGGCAGCCAAGCTGTCTAGGGAATTATATAGGGCAGGGAGACATACACAGGGCATTTGAATCTTGGAGCTGGCAATCATTTGGTGATAGACTGCAGAACAGGGGCAGAAAGGTATCATGGCTAGGATCATAGGTAGACTTATGGCTTAGACCAGCCTAGAAATAAACTGATAGCGAGATGTTGACCAGTTTCCCTTTGTCACTAAATGACTAAGAGTCTTTCTGACCAGGACCTTGTCAAGTTTTCTCACCATGGTAAACTAAAAAAAATCACACTAATTCAGCCCTGAGCAGAAGCTCACAGGCTATTACTGCAAATCCCAGGCATGCTTATGCTCCTGCATTACTTGATGCCTTGTTTTTAAGGCTTTGGAGGA
Source organism: Cuniculus paca (assembly GCA_004365215.1). Lineage (NCBI taxonomy): Eukaryota > Metazoa > Chordata > Mammalia > Rodentia > Cuniculidae > Cuniculus > Cuniculus paca. Next base: position 11,728 of record RJWT010012281.1, read on the forward strand.
TCATGACCCTGAATGTTAACCTTCCAGGTGGAATGTGGAGCACAAGCCTGTTCACTGATCTGTTTCATCTCTCTGGCTGCTCTGGGAACAGAGAGACTCTTTGTTATACAAGACACAATCTTTAGTCATTGTAGCTATCAATATAGTTCAAACCAGGTATTTCCCTACAGTATGGACACTCAGGCACAAACAGACAGTTGAGTCACGTGGGGTCTGTAGGAATAAGATGACCAGGGAGCAAAAGAAATGTGTGGACTGGAATAGTATCATGGTTAAATGGTAAGGAGTCATGGAGCCAGATAGCACTAGACTTGAGTCACAGCCCAGTCACTCACCAGCTGTGAGGCCTTCAGCAAGTCACTTGCCTTTTCAAATCCTTGACATCCACATCTGTGAAATGAGAACAGTTATTGTACCTGCACTAAAGGATCCTTGAGAAGATTAAATACGTTAATGCACACAGTGCTTAGGAGAGTGCCTAATGTACACTAATTGCTCAATAAATGTAGTTGATTTAATAAAAGCAATATAAAAACAGCATATTGCATCTCATTTTCTGGTTGATCTTTCTTGCTATACTGTGATCTTCAGAGCAGGGCAGTATCTGATTTACTTGTGTCACGTTTTGCCCTCTATTAGGGCTGGCACAGGAAAGGTGCTTGATGAATGTATTTCTTCAACTGAGACACAGCCACCATCTACATAACCCAATGTTTTCTCCATAAAGTTCACAGCTTTACCTGGCTCACCTGTATTCTGGACACCTGCACATGGTGGGCACTTAACCATTTGTTAATTGGTAGAGGAATGTGATAATATGAATGTGTCCTCCAAAATTCATGGGCTGGAAACTTAGTGTGCAATGCAGTAGTGTTGAGAAGCAGAGCCTCCGGTCCCGAGGGCTCTGCCCCTGGATTGGGTTAAACTTGCACTCAAGGGAGTGGGCTAGTTCCTGCTGCAGTACATTGCTATAAAAATGTTTGGTCCTGTCTTGCTCTCTCCTCTTCCAACTTCTCCCATGGGATGATATAGCAAGAAGGCTTTCAGCAGGTGCAGCCCCTTGACCTTGGACTTCCCAGCCTCCAAAACTATAAGAAATAAAACTTTATTCTTCATATCCTACTCACACTCAGGTTTTCTGTTACAGCAAAACAAAATGCACTAGGACAAGGACTATATGATAAGATCTCTGAGAGGTATCTGCAGCCACACCACATGTGTACTGCAGAGACCAGGCAGGACTACAGGGCATGTAGGTGAATAGTCCCTGTGAATATGCAGCATTGTATTAGTTATGATTTACTTGTGTTTTCACAGGAAACACTGTGGAAAACTGTGTATCCAGTGTCACCTGAAGCTCCTTGGGGGCAAGGATCTTTGCTTTACACTATGTACTTTTCTGTTGCTCGACAGTTTTATGATGATCATGTATTACTTTGGTTAAACATGAAATAAAATGAAGAACTAAAAGATTGAAAAAGAAGATGTGGAAGAAGAGAAAGATGAAAAAGGAACAGAAATGAGCAGATTTCTGGAAAGAAAAGTGTCAGGTACAGGTGGGAGGGAGTAATTCTTGGTCATATATTTGCTGCTCTCAGTTCTAAGATGTTAACCTTCTGCTCTGCAGGGGGCACTGGTTTTTTCTTGGTGCATGTTTAAATGACTTCACTGCAGGAAAGAGTTGGACACATTTTCACACTTTGAGAACAGTGTTTTGTTTGGCCTAAGGCTAATGAGCGGAAAGATTTTGCAGGTAGACAGGTTGGAGTCAAGAGGACCAGCTCCCTTATTTGTTAATTGGACAAGTTACTTCTCTTTTTAAGTCTCAGTAATCTCATCTGTAAAAGTGGACTAATAAATGCCTACTTCCTAGTATGGCTTGGAAGATTGAGTGAGGTAGTGCTTCCATCCAGCCTAGTTCTTGGCATATGGTGAAACCCCTCAGATATTGATCATTGTGACAGTGATAATGGCATTTAATTGGTATGGATAATCAACTAGCTTCTGATTTACACCTCTGTTTTTCATACCTGGCCAAAGACATATCCTAAGAAATTGTTTTCGAATTTCCAAATGGTTTGGTGCAAGCAACAGTACTGTTTTTAAAATAAGATTTTTCTTTAGGTCCCAACCTATGTAGTACATTTTGTCCTAACAGACTCTTGGTGACTTTATGGTAGGTTTTATTGATCAATTTTATTTTATTGTATTTTATTTTAAAGAGAATATAAACAAAACAAAGCAGAGCAAAACACAACAAAGTAGATCAGAACAGCACAATGTAAGCAATACAGGTCCTCAAAACACAACCACAGGAAATTAACAATGGCTACCCTAGTGTCTCTTGTTTTCTTTGAAATTGTTGTTCATACATTCACACACAACAAACTCAAGCAAAACAAAACAATACAAAACCAGCCAAAACAAAAGAGTGAAAGCATTACCGGCCTTCAAATCAGACATTAAGAAATCAACAATGGCTACCTTAATGACCCTTGTTTTCTTCAAAAAAGCTGATCACATCTTCTCGCATATTGCAATCAAGTCGTAGAAAACAGACTTAAACCAATAAAGTCAAAGAATAAAAGCATTATTGGACTTTAGAACCTGAAGATAAGAATTCAGCTATGGCTACCATAGTGTCTCATTTTCTTCAGTGTAGCTGTTCATATTTTGATACTTAATAAAATCTGTTCTTGTAAACTCTTGAGGAGTAGTTCTAAGCATGTGTAAGCATATACTTGTACATCTATCCTTTCTGTGCTAGAGGCAATAGCAGAACAAAGCACAAGAAAAACAATAAACCATAAAGACAGATAAATAACATTAGTAAAGAGCCCAAAACAATAACAATATAGGCTTTCTAAGCTAGGTGATGGAAAGATACCAAAGGTTGTTATTTCGTATAGTTGTCTTCAAGAGTCGCTCAGTTTACCAGGTATAGGCATACAGAATTGGTTTGATCAATTTTTTCTAGGCGTTCATAAATTTGCTATTTGAAATTTTTAAAATGATTTCCTAAGATAACAAGTCCAAGTGATCTGTTTTACAATGTCTCCCAGAGGAGACAGCCGTTGTTTTGGTGTTCAGTGACCAGTTCCCTCTCTCCGGCTACCTGCTTTTGTTTTGGGAGGGTGCACCTCAGAAGGCATTGATTTCTCTCTGGACCAATCACAGTGTTCCTTATTCATGTCGTTGACCAATGAGAGCATTGCATATTCCCATCTATTTCGGAAACGTAACTGTGTGCCTTGTTAGATGCTGTGACTTCTGTTGGAAGAAGACACAGAGGTTCTTTTCGTGTAGAACTACTTGTAAAATACTGTGAATATGAAATTCCAGGAGCCACGATCTGAGACTTCATATCGACAAGGCTCTTAGCAGATATCTTGGCTAAGCCAAGCGAGGAAGTAGAACAAGGCATGAGTGTACCACAGAAACAAGCTGTTTTCCATATCTATCTACTGAAATTTTAAGAGAATAAATCCCTTCTTTTGCTTAATTCAGTTTGAGTTGAGGTTTTTGTTAATTGCAATAAGCAATCCTAATTAACAGACTTAAAACCACAACAAAAATCTCTGGATGGTGTTTTAAGACAACTTTTAGCAGTCTTTGGCTTTTTATTTTTGGCAAATTATTCCAGGATTTATGCCTTCGTGATTACATTCTTGACATTTCCTGCCACACTTTGTCGTTTCTTGATCATGAGTCGTTTCTTGTATGTGTTTAAGGTTCTAAACAAAGCCCTTGCCTGAACCCATGATTTTTTTTTTTGTTTGAAAATGTTGGGGTTGTTTTTAATGCTAAAAGTATTTCATTTTACCATACATCTAAATTTAAAAAAAATAGAAAAACAGAAAACATTGTCTAGTAGTCTGTTACTCAAAGCAAAGCCAAGTAATCTTTGCCCCCAATCTTCCTTGTCCCTACATAGATCACTGGATTACATTCTATAAAAAGTTTCGCTTATTGCTTTAAATGTTTTTTTTTAAAAGTTAATGTATGTGTATGCTATCAAATTTAAAAGATATCACACATTGTTCTGCACTGTGCATTTTTCACTTAATGGTTAATTTTGAAAATGGTTCTATATGAGTAGAGAGACAGAGTCATGTCATTCTGCCATCACGTGGACATAATTTAAGCATAACAGATAATGTAAGCAAGCCTCTAATGCCAGATACTATAACCAGTACTACATGTCTTTGTGCAGGAAACCTTTGTGACAGTCCCATAGGATGGACCGTGGAAAGAAAGACCATAGGCAAAGGGCAGGAATGCTTTCTAAGGCCATTGTTACCAGTATGAAATTATCTTTCTGACGCACCTTTGCCCTTATTATTCCTGCCAGGAGCAAGTAATAAGACTAGTTATACATGGTGAACACTAAGATCAGTGTCTGACACATATTAAATACTTAATATGTTAGATAATACAATTAATGCTATTATTGTTGTTTTACTCTCTCCACTCTTTTCTACCTCATTAGTGTCATTTAAAATCATACTGTCAGTATTTCGCTCATGCAAACCTCTTGTCCAAGCTTGGGGATTATGATGCTGAAACATAATCTTTTCTCTAAACTTTAGGAAGCACTCCTTTCCCTTCCCATGGAATGATATGGGATGTAATTCCCAAAAATAAACAAAAAAGGAAATAGCGATGTTTCCTTTAAGTTGAAATGTAATATGTGACTGTCTTTCACATTTCTTGTTGCTTCTCATTTTTTAAATTAAAGGCTTAATTAAAATGCATTTCCTTAGCTCAGACCCTGGCACATAGTAGCTACTAATTTTTGAGTGAATGAATGATTGAGTGTTGTTTTTTGACTAATGCCCCCAGTGGTCAACTGTAAGTTCTATGAAGAATGTGACCCTCTTCTTTTTATTTCTTGTCACCAAAAGTGTAGTATACATGTAATGGAGAGTTGTTAATCAAATGAATGGATATATCCAAGTAGAGTCATATGTCACTTAACAATGAAATGGCGTTCTGAGAAATGTGTTCTTAGGTGATTTCATCATTGTGTGAACATCAGCGTGTGCTTACACAAACCTTGACAGTATGAACTTTTATACACCTATCCCAGGTGGTCCAGCCTGTGGCCCCTACAACCATCATGGACAAATAACACAAAGTTAAATCAAGCCCAAGAGAAAATGATTCAATGAAGAGATGTGGTAAACTTCAAATGTATGAGGTTGCTGTTGGTGTAACATGGCATATGGTTTTACAATAAACTTTTGTAATAAGTAGAAGGAATATACTGTAAAATGATAAAATAATATGGTAAGTACATAAATTAGTTAACGTAGTTGTTTGTTACCATTATTGAATACTATGAACTATGTGCTATATCTTTGTATGTGCTATATCTTTATATTGTTGGTGTTGTAGTAGGTTTGTTTATATTAACATTATGACAAACATGTTAGTAGTGCATTGTGATGACATTATGATGGCTAGCCATGTTACTTGGTGATAGTTTTTCAACTTCATTATAATATGATGGGACCACTGTCACGCGTGAGGTCTGCTGTTGAGACATGTGCTATGTAGATTATTACTAAAGTAGTTATAGAATGATTCATATTTTCCAGCTCAAACTGTCCCAAACTTGGTTGTCTCTTCAGCATCATCACTTAAGATTCCTTCAAAAATTATTCATGGGTCCCCAGATACTAGTTGAGACTCACTTTACTGGAAACTCTAGGGATACTTTCAGATTCTGTATCTTAAGTGCCCCTATCCCTATGACTCTGATGTAGTCATCCTTACAGAAGATCATGGCCCAGAGCTCAAGGACCACTGGTTTTCCTATCCTACTTACCCCAGTGTCCCATTACACTTTTTAATTCTTAAGTGCCCTCTTAGCTGCTCTGTGAGTGATCTTATCTGTGAGTGTACATTATTTCATGCTGATAAGCCACCCTGACTCTCTAGCGGCTAGCCTGGGCTTTAATCCTATTAATAAACCTGTCCCCTGGCCTCCAAGGATGTGCCCTTTATCTTGCCTGCTAAGGCTGCAGCAAATAGCTTTTGGTAGCATCTCACCACAATTCAGTTTTATTACAAAATTCTGCTCTCTTTTGGAGAAATAGACTTGATACTCGTGATTTCAATCACCAGGCCCTTTCCAACCAAATGGCTCATCCAGTGTTTTTATGGGGCTCCAGTGATTCCACCGTGTTGTAGAAGTAGCAGGTCAAAAAGGAATTAGGATTAGCCCGTCCCTTTATATGTACCAACCCTGTCCCAGGCATTTAATTTTCATATCAATGGGTGCATAGTGCTATCCCACTTTTTCAGTGAAGAAACTGAGGTCAGAGAGATTAGGAAATGACCCAAGGGCAATTAGTAAAATGTTGAATGTCAGGATTTAAACTGGTCTGTAAGACTGCAAAGTCCCATTTGGGAACCAGGGGAGGGCATGAGATGTGGAAGTGTTTATGTTTTGCCCTGGGACACTGAAGAGTATCAGAATTAGGTCATGGGGTCCTAGAAGTCAGGCAGGGGAAGTCTGGAGCATGGGCTGACCAGCAGCTGTCTCTTGATAGAGTGAAGAAGTAAGAAACAGCCTTGGAAGGCAGGAACTAGAATTCTAAGGATGGCCCAAAGTGTGAAGCTCAAAGCGGATTGGGCAAGGTGCAGACTCTGGAGCTGACATACTGACATATGGGAATGGACCGAGCTAGAAACTAGGTGAATAAGCTGGGGTGTTCCTGATGATGGGGTTCCTGAGCCTATGCAGCCAGGGTGGAAATTTACAAAAGTGTGCTTGAGACTTTGCCCATAGGAAGGAAGGAGCAGGAAAGGACACTTCAGCAGCAGATCAGTTTGTCACCAGTTGGACTTGCAATTTAAGTTGATCTTTCAGCTAACATACTGAGTTCTTCTGAGGTGCCAGAGTTGCTGGGGTGGTGAAAAGCCAAGGCAGACAAGGTCTCTGTTATTTTGGAGCAAACATAACACTATACTAATAATCATTATAATCATCGTGACTAGCAGTCATTGAGCACTTAAGTGCTAGGTGCTGTTTTAATTACTTTACTTATATTAATACATTCGATCTTAACAACAACCCTATGAGGCAAGTGCTATTATTATTTCTATCTTACAATCAAGGGAGCTTTTGTTCAGAAAAGTTGTGCCAGTGCATGCCCGAGGTGTTGTGGCTGAGAGTGGCTCGCTGGGATTGGGCTAGTGGCTGTTGGCTTCCATAATCCATAATCAGATTCCCTGGACTCCGTCGACTCCCATGTGGCTGCTCGTCAGTTTTCCTCCACTTCTTTCAATAGCTTTTGATAACTTCCAGTTTCATTTACTATGTTTTGTGCTCTTAATTGTTCTCCCAGGCATTTCTTAAACACTCTGCTTTTTAAACGTGGAGCTCTTAATTGGTCTCAGTGGTAAAAAGGCAGGCACCTGCATTTTGCAGAATGTCATCTGTATGCAAATTACCAAATAACCACATAGTCATTTCAACTCGTGGGATTGAGGGCTCTGGGGAGACTTGCTCCTGCCTTTATCAATGACTGCTCCCTGCTCCTATGACCTGAGACGCTGATTTGGCATCTGTTGAATTGCCCTGTTCAATATGACATATTTTTTTCCTTCCAAGTGCCCAACATAGTGTGAGCAGACAAGGATATAAGGCAAGGTGCCTCCTAGGGGAGCCTACAGTCTCGTTGTGGAAACGAGGCATGGCCAGGAAGAGCTACCAAGCAATTATCGTATTCATAATAAGTACTAAATTATGCAGTTGGAATCACCTGATGATGCTTGAGTTCAGTAAAGAGAAACAGCAACATGAATTTCTTGAAGAAAGAAGATAAGATATGTTTTGAAAGCTTTGGGTAAGTAGAAGTAAAAAGAAAGGTTATCCTAGGCAGGAGCCCCATGAGAGTGAAGACATGGTGGTCAGAAGGGCTTGGCCTCTACAGTCATGGAGGACATTAGACTTCTGGAGCACAGGAATGTAGTGGTGTTAGGGATGTGACAAGCCTTCTACACCACCCCAACGATAACACCAGCTAACACCAAGCACTTGATACATGCAAAGTGCATTCTAAGCTCTCCATTTTGATTTGCAAAACACTCTTAAAAGTATGTGGTTCTTCATTATACTTCATAGAGATTGAGGCTCAGAAAGTTGATGTTATTTGCTTTAATCCAACCTAACTGGATTCAACTAGGCTCTGGATACCAATATTATAGTCCTAATACTTCCAATTAGGCTTCACCTTTCTCAGATAAGGAAAAGGCTTAGAAAGGTAAAAATACCTACTCTTGGTGTAGACAATAGAACCCACTCACACTGATTGAAACAGAAAGGACTGTATTAAATACATTTGCTGTGAGGTAGCACACAAGCTCTGAGAGATGGTAGGTTGGGTTTGCTGGGAACCTTACAACCAGCATGGTCTTTCAAGACCCCACTATTGCTGTTCTTGCACATGGAAACCAAGCTCATGTCACTGTGATTCCATTCTGATGTCCCCAAAAGGCACCTGTCTCCATTGCCAGAAGATAGATTCTGGGTGGCACCTGCTTCCTCCCATCACTGGCTTCCAAAATGACATTTCACACGAGCACATCTGATTTTCAGAGAACTGGATGAGCAAGTCTTCTGGCCCTTCTTTTGGGGAAGAGAGACTCAGAAGGTGTGGGGAAACTCTGGCCAGAAGAGTAATTGAAATGAGTGCAAAAATAACAGGACCCCTGAACAGCAGCACAGGGCTCCTGGAATGCAGGGTTAAAGATTAGAGCAGGTCTTCAGGGCAACAGCCATCAGGATTAGAAACAAAGGTACTCTCAGAGATGTCTTGCTTAGCAGATGATCCTGTTCTTTTCCTTTCCTCTGACCAAAGCTCCAAAGCTCCTACACAAATGTTTTTCTTCTGCACTTTCGTTCTCACACTTTGGTTAACAAATTAAAGGCCAGGGGTTTCTCAAATTGGCACTGTTTTCCTGAGACTTTCTCACACTGGTGAGTCCTGGTGAAGCAGTCTCTCTTGCTTTCTTGGAATTTGAACAAAATTTTGACTCTGAACAATGTTTCATCTTCTGTGCTGCCACTGTGACAATAAGGCGAACCACCTCCAAGATAAAAACCTAGTTTTCAAAAGTACCATGTCGTTGGAAAACATGACTGTTTTCCACAATATCAGTAAGTCCTTAAGCTGATGTCTTGTCCTGTGTCAGTCTATCTCTAGGGACCATGCCCACCATGACACTACCATGGATCCCAAATAATGGTCCATGGGATGAACCTGGACAACGTGGAAGAGACTCTCCCAGGGAGTTTACTAAGTAACATAGATTCCCAACCCTCTCCTCCAAAGATACTGATTCAGTGAGTCAGAGTAAGGGCTGGGAATCTGCATTTCCTAAAATCCTTCAGTTGATTCAGATTTATATCCAGATTTAGGACCACTGCATTGCATGATAGTCTCAGTGACAGTTTTCTTAGTACCAGGATTTATTTTGTGTATTAAAACCATAGTTCTCAAAAGGGGAAAGTCTCTCCCTCTAGCAGTGGACATTTGGCAATATCTAGAGATATTTATGGTTATCATATGCAGGGGATACTACTGGAATTTAATTGGTAGAGTCCATGAATGCTCTGAAACATCACACAGTGCACAGCACCGCCAGCCATACACAGAGTTGTTCAGTGCTGCATATCCATGGAGTTAACACTGAAAGACCCTGTAATAGAGGGTGCTCTTTTATGCAGAGATGCTACAGCATCACCCTCTCCCAGGAAGACAGATGTAAGAGCTCTGCAGATGCCAGTCTTTGTTTGACTCTGGATCATTTAAAGCACAACCCCAGTGTTTCTTTCGTAATTTCAGAGAGGGAAGTTTCCAGACAGTGTCACTGTGACCACTTGATCTCCTCTGACCTCTGGCTCTTAAATTTCACCTGTTCTGACTATGATTCAGACCCTGGTACCAGTCTGGAAGAGAGTCCCTGCTGGGGCAGTCTTCAGCTCTCTTGCCATGAAAGTTTAGGGAGGTGGAAAAGTGTAGTGGCATTGAGCATTTTTCTTCAAAGGAGGGCCTGGGTTAGTAACCCAGCTGTGCTGTCCACTGCTTGAAGACACATTATGCTATCTCTAAGACTCTGCTTCTTCCTTTCTTTCAGATGGGGACAGTGACAATGCCTACCTACTTAAGTTAAAGTGAGAATAAAATAACTATGTGTCTCAGTTAACTCTTGCTGTGATAATGAATGTCAGTGGCATACCACAATAATCATCTTTATCCTGCCAATGTGTCTGTAAGTTGGCTGTGGTTTGGCTGATTTGGACTGGGCTTGCCTCTAACACTGTGGTTGCCCGAGGTCCATTCCACATATTTTTTAATCTCTATGGACCACGTGCTATCCAAGAGTAGTTGTTTTTTTAAACAGGATAAAAGGAGGTACACAAGAGAGCAAGGCTTAGCACCCAAGTAAATCTCAAATTTTTGCCCATTAACATTTGTTTCTCTCCCATTGGCTAAAGCCAGTCATATGGCCATAACTCACCTGACAGGCTGTGAAGTAAGTATACCTTGCCTACAGAAAGAAGGCTCAATTACCAAACCATTACTCCTGCTGTGCCATGGCTCCAGAAGTATTTTTGCTGTCCTTAATTAGTGGTTACTTTGAGCTGGTTCCATCTTTATTCTCTGCTAGCCTTGCGCTCTGACTTCCATATTGACCCAGCTCTTAACCAGGAGTTCTCAATCCTGGCTGCACGTTATAATCTCTGGGGACATTTAAAAAGTGCTGATGTCAGGATCTTGCAGCCAAGGATGCAGAGTTAATTGGTTTGGGGGTGGCCTAGACATCAGGAGCTTTACCAGCCTCCTATATGATTCTGAT
>RJWT010012282.1:0-22583 GCA_004365215.1 Cuniculus paca
TCTTAAGAATTACTCCATTGTTTGTTAATATATAGTATGCTTTAACTTTTCTTCATAAATTACAGTAATGACCTGCTAGTCAGAATACTAATAAATTTTAAAAGCTTGTTCAGTCTTGCAGTAAAATACAACACAGATGTTGGCCTTATTTACCTTCTAATGTTATTCTCTTTTGTTATTAGGCAGTCATTCCTGAACAGTTTTTCTGCCTGCCACGTCATAGTATTCTTATGAAAACTTTACTATATACCAATACAAGGTTTGGCTATAAATGGAACAAGAATTTTAGAATAGGAAAGGGTTCTAGGGGTCAGCACTGTTTCTCAAATACTTTCTTTTAACCACTACCAACAGTAAAGAAACAAAACAAAGCAGAAGAAAACAAGATATAAACATTTTATACCATGATCTACCCATCTCTGCCTCTCCCTTTCACACACACACATAAAGGTGAAACCTAGGTTTGGCAGAACAACTTTCCTTGTTACATTATGCTGTGTGGGGTGTTCTCTGATATTTTCCATTCACAGTCCTGTCATGATCAATTTATCTTTTGTAAAGTAGATTCCCTCATTGATTTTAGAGACAGGAACACCGGTTTCCAGCAGCGTTGTGATTTTTGCATTGTAAGTGGGCTGGTAGGTACAAAGTTACATCACTCCATTTCACATAAGAGAAACTAGTTGAAGACAGGCAGATAGATGACTATCTTCATGGATTTGCCTACACAATTCTACAAACCAGAACTCTTCTCAGAGTGCATGTAGACTTTATTTTTCTATTATAATAAATATTAATACCTTAAAATTTTCAAACATGTCTAAGTCAAATGTAACAAAAACCTAATATTGAACACTTAATAAGTTAGTCATAGCTGGATGGCTTATTTTGGCATACTCCGAAGAAGAAAGTATAAAAACACATTCTCAGACTAAAACTGAGACTTGAAAATCACTGTGTCTTTGGCTTAATTTTACTTTTCTTTTTTAAAAAGTAATCTTGCAATAATAAATTTCAGGGCTACAGTTATGAAATGGTTTCTTCTAAAACACCATTTTCATGTTATATCACTTTTGAAAAAATTATTTGGAGCTTTGCCTCCACGTCAAAGTAAATCTCACTTTAAGTAAATTTCATTGCCAAATATTTCCATTGTTTACTGAGCTCAACCTCCTGTGTCTTTTACCACTGCTATCTATATTTTTCTTGATGTTTCTCGTCCTGTGTGTCTATGGCATCATCAGTCTTTCCTGAGTACCTTCCTAGATTGAGGATCAATCATCCACTCCTAGGCCCCAGGAATGTTCACCTACTCCTTACTCTTCAAGTTGCCTCTTGACCAAACCATATTCAAGGCATCAACCACAGTTTCAGTCCCCTCTGTCGGATCTGAGATCTCAACTACAGGTTCATATGTCAACTACCTGTGGTCATTTCCCCTTAGATATCCATAACGCATCTGAAACTCAGTGTGTGACAAATCAAATCCTGGAAATCCACTGGGTTTTTTCTTTAGAAGACTGACATGCTTCTAACCTCAAATCTTGGCATTTATAAGCAGCCTCTCTCTAGTCCCACATTAAATCAATCACAACATCCTGCTACTCAGAACTGAAACATGTCTTACTCATGTTCATCACCATTCTTTGTTTTCATTCCCAGGCATTGATCTCTTCTGAGGATATAGTCAATGCTCTCCTTCACTGGTCTCTGTTTTCCCTGTGCCACTATCCCCATGCCATTCTCCCACCTATTTAAAGAAACATTCAAACACCTCAGTATTTATGAGTTGCCCATAAATGTCTTGCTTTTACCTACCTCCCCAGTGTATCATTTATTTGTGGTTTTCCAAACTATACCTTTTGGCCATAAGTTCTGTCCTCAAAAGATGATTAGGCAGAGGTGTAATATATACTGTGCCATACTATAATTATACTTAATTGATAATTTTATAATATATTTATATGTCAATTATATTTAATCATAATATATACTAATATAATTACATTGGTATAAATATAAATATGATATGCTAATTTGAATATATTATACCATATTTAGATATATATTTAATTATAACATGACACAAAAGCAAAGTGCTTCTGATAGAAGCGCTCACTCTAAGACCTTAAAGAAAATCACAGCAAGGGATCTGTAACCATAGGTTGCATGTATTAATATATCAGGGTCTCTGACCAAGCTTATGAGTCCAGGACCCCATTGTTTTGCAGTGTTTCTCCCACAGGTCTTCAGCAGTTCAGTGTCTCCCCCTTCCTGATTCTTCACAGCTTGACCAAGCAGCCCCTGGGTACCACAGGTGATGTGCTGTTGTCTAAGGAGGGTATAGGATTATCCTTACATCTTTTAAGTTTTTTGATTTGGGAGTTATGGATTTCTTTCTTTTTTGGTTTGGGCATAAAATTTTTAGTTGTAGAACCAAAAAATGGTTGTCATGGACTGGGAGTATAGCTCAGTGGTAAAGTGCCTGCTTTATATGCATGAGGTCCTGAGTTTGATATCCAGCACTCCCGATCTCCCCTCCCCCTCCCACAAAGTGGTATTAGTTATCTAAAAAATGATGAGAACTTTGTGCTTCTACTTTGTGTAAAATATTTTGTTTGGTTATGTCTCTCAACTCTATCTTCAGCATTTCAAAAACTACTTTAGATTTTAAGCTATGATCTTGTGTTTTTACCTTATTCCTGAATCTTTTCTTCTACATCTTTGCTTACCCAGCACAATCCTTGACATGAGCTCTTCCAAAGGTTTGGCACAAATACAGACATACAAACCAAAAGAATAGAAAGACCAGCAACCAACCTTTGTATATATGGTCAAACAATTTTTGAAAAGGGTTCCAAAACCATTCAATGGAGAAATAATAATCTTTTGAACAAACTGTACTGGGAAAATTGAACATCCACAGGAAAGAAATGAAGCATGATCTTTATGCTATGCACACAAATTAACTCAGAACAGATCAAAGATATAAGTGTAGGAGTTAAACTCTGAAACTCTTAGGGGAAAAATTTCAAGACGGTAAAAAGGCAATGACTTCTTGGATACAGCACTAAAAATACAGGCAACAACAAAAAAAAACAGATAAAGTGGGCTACATCAAAATTAACAACATGTATACATCAAAGTGCACAATTAAGTTAAATGAATAGGCAACCTACAGAATGGGAGATGATATCTGCAAATCACAGATCTGATAAAGGGTTAATATCCAAATTGGATAAAGAACTTCTACAATTCTAAGAGCTCCTACACCACAAAAGTGTGGAGGCAACACAAGCATTCACTGATGGATAGGTGAGTAAATGTGTTTTGCACACATAATGGGATATGATTTAGCCTTTAAAAGGAAGGAAATTTCAATACATATTGCAATACAGATGAACTTTGAAAATATTGTTCTAAGTGGAGTAGGTCAGTCATAGAAAGATAAACAGTATACATGATTCCACTTAGAGGTCCATGAAATTCATAGACAGAAAGTAGAATAGAGGTGGCAAGGAACTGGGGGTAGAGATGAATGGGGAGTTGTTGAATGGATATAGACATTCAACTTTATAAGATGCTATGGTTTACACATAAGGTATCCCCAAAAGATTCATGAGGCTTATTCCCCAAGTACAGCAATGTTACTCTACAGAAGTGATTTTATTAAGAGGTCTCTAATTTCATCAGTGGATTAATTTATTGAAGATGCTATAATTTAATGGTATTATTAGATAATGGAAACAGGAGGTGAGGCCTAGTTGAAAGGAATGGGTCGTGAAGCATAACCTTCAGGACTCTGCTTTGTTCTGGCCCCTTTCCCTGTGGCTTTTTCCCCATCTTTCTGCTACCTGGCTACCATGAGATGAATAGATTTCCTCCACCTCAGCCTCCTGCCATGATTTTCTGCTTCACCTCAGGCCCACAATAAAAGAACCAGATGACCAAGGACTGAAACCATGAGATGAAATAAGTCTTTCCTCTTCCAGCTGATTTCTTGGGCATTTTGTCACAGTGACAGAAAGCTAAGACATCACACATAGTGTTCTGGAGGTTGTTGTACTACAATGTGAATGGGCTGCTGAACTGTGTATTTTAAAATGGTTAAGAAGGTAAAGTTGATGTTATGTGTCTTTTACCACAATTAGAAGTAAATGTTTATAAAAATTAAAGAAATATAACTATCAAAAAATTTGCCAGCTTTTTCTTGGACAGAGGGCTAATATCTGGTATATATAAAGAACTCAAAAAAATTAGACCCACCAAAATAAAAGATCTAATCAAAAATGGGCAACAGAAATGAATAGACAGTTCTCAAAAGAAATGCAAATGACCAATAAATACTTGAAAACATGTTCATTATCACTGGACATTAGAGAAATGCAAATTAAAGCAACACTGAGATTTCATCTTACTCCAAAAAGAATGACTATCAACAAGAAATCAATAAAAAATGCTGTCAGAGGGGAGGGGAAGGGAGCCCTTGTAGATCGTTGGTAGTAATATAAACTAGTACAACTACTATGGAGATCAGTATGGTGATTTCTCAAAAAACTAAGAATAGAAATTTTATCTGATCTAGGTAGCCCCTTCTAAGTATCTTCCTGAAAGTGTTAAGTTACCATATTATAGATTTTATGCCCATCAACAGATGAATGGATCAAGAAATGTTACATTTGCCACAGAGAAGGGTAAACTTGAGCCATTTTAGGTAAATGGATGTGCCCTGAGACCACGATGTTAAGTAAAATATATCAGACATGAGCTTTCTCTTATATGAGAGACCCAAAATGTAAATAATGGGCAAAAGAAAAGGTGGATAATAGGAAGAAAGGAGATCTTTTTCAAATGGGAAGGGGAACAAGAGATGGAAGGAAGGGGAAGGAAAGAAGGGGAAAGGAATATAAATAGTGAATTGAAGGTAAAAATGGAAATAGAGTTTTCACAAAAAGGAAGAGGAAAAGAGTTACAGGGAGCAGAGGGACTGATAGGGGAAAGGGACAAAAAAAAAAAAGAATTAAGATGCATTACACACATGTACAAACTCTCCATGACAAATGCAATCATTATGTACTGCAAACATGTACTAATGAAAAAAATACAGCTATTGACTAGATATTTAAAGATATTTTAAAATTATAAATTTTGCTAGGTGGCTGGGTTACTGAATAACACCTAGTATTTGTAATTTTAAAAATTATTTTACTAGAGTCTTACATACTTACTGAAATATACACAAATTGAATCATATGGTACCTGAGATTCACACGCAAAAATCATTCTCAGAGCAGAAAATCATTCTCAGACAGAACAGGGCAGCAGAGGGATGTGGCAAGGATACAGATAAACAAGATTGGTTAAGACTTGATATTGGTTGCATCTAGAGAGGTACACTGGATTTCATTATACAAGTCCATGTATTTTTGTTTGTTTGGAAGTTTCTGTAATAAAAACTAAAAAAAAAACACAAAAAATATTTATTGAGAAAATTTTGGTTATTGTTTGGCAATGAAATGCTGAATTAAAAAGATTTTGAAAATTTAAACCACACTTTTAAAATGTCAAAAAAAATTCTAAAAGCTAAAATTAGAAAGTTTCTCAGTATGTCCCTTTTTATTGAGAAGACTGCTGGGACTTGCTTGGTAATCTGTACTCAGGTTTAAGTGAGAGTTCAAAATATACCCAAGAATATGTAAGTCTCTGATTTGTCATGTTAACTTTCTTCATTTTTATCCTATGCAGTGTCCTTTTCCAGGAGCCTAGGGGAACTCTTACAATTATTATTGAAGCTATAGGATCACCGTGTCTTACATTTAGGAATGGAAGTGTTGCATTGCAACATTGATCAGCTGCAAAGGAGAAACCTTAAAAATACTAGTAAATATGAAAGCACCTTATTCAGGATCACTGACATTTATTTTTTGGTTGTATGGCTCCTGTGGATTCTGATTTTAGATCCACAATGCTAATGTTATCATTTGCCCTCCCACTACTAGTGACTTCTCAGTAGTTTAATAATCGTAGGTTCCTGCAAACGCCGGTCGTGAAAAGTATCAGGAGATATGCTACCTTCTTAGCACTGTTGGTCCTTTGGAGGCTCTGAGGTTTCATTCTAGTGATCTAGAGTGGCACTGTTCACCTTTACCCCAGTGACATGCTGTAGTTGAAGACTCATTCATCCCCTAGCAGCAGCCTCCTTTTTTAATGTATAAGCTCCCTAAAGGCAGGACTTAAGGATAGATAACCTGCTCTATGTCTGTATTCTGTAGACATGCAAAGCTAACTTTTTGAACAACTCGTTATCATCAGGCCAGGTTAGTGTCAAATAGTGATCCAGGCAGGAGAAGAGTGCATAGCCAAGCATGTGTTCTAGGTACTGGAGCCCAAATAACCCTGGGGCATTTAGCGTGTAAACTTGAGGAATGTGCCATTTTGTGGTATAATTTTCTGAATTACTTTATGGATGTTTTAATGATGATTACCCACAACTAAACTACTCTATGGTAGAAGGCTAAGGTATGGAGTACAACCTATCCATACTACCACTTCTGACAGATTCTTTTGATAGAGCCTTAAATTTTGGGTAGTCTTAACATGGAAACCACAAGGTTAGAACGGATGTTAACCAACAGGGAATCCACAGTAAATTATTCAAGGTCCCTGGGAAAGGGTGATAGTGTATTTTTGTAATAGTTTTGGTGTATTCCAGTGACCAGGCTGAAGTTCATGCTGCTTAGATTATTTTGTTGTTGTCCATTTATGTTAAGCACTATCATAGTCATGTCTGTTTTGCTAATTCCAGTATTTGTATATATTTGATCCTAAGTATTTTGTTTTGCAGGTAGTATGCACTTATCCCCAATCATTTGGGCCCTTTTAATACTGAAGTTATATTCACAAAGGTGGCTTCCAGACACTGCAGGACAGAGACAAGAGGCACAATCTAATGGTCTAATTTTACTGACTGAACTGCTGAAGCAAATCATGTCACAGAGTTGCTTGGTGACCCTCTTCAGAACTAAGCTTGGAGAAAAAATTGGAACATAGAGATTTCAATGCCTTTTAAAGAAAACATAAAGGAGCCAGTCATTCTATTTTACTAATAGTGCTGCATAAGCATGCATAATTTTTCCTGTAAATTCAGCAGCTTTGTCTCCATGACAACAAAATACCTTTTATACCCTGGGCTCTGTCTACAGCCAACACAGCAAGAACCCTAAAAGAGGCAGTCTCAGTGGAGTACCAGATATTACCTTCTGACTTATTCCTATCTTTCCTAATTTCTTCTGTCTTGCATCAGTTCTGCAAGGTCTCATTCTTGGATCTCACCTGCCCAGCACCAAGATAATCTGCCAAGCACATTATGCTGGCACAGTGCACAAAATAACCGCACAAGTCCCAGGAAAGAACCATGGAAGGGTGGAGTTACCCATTCAACAAAATGATCACAAACAGCCCCGGAAAAACTGCAACACTCCTCACTTTGAGCTGCAGACAACAATGTAATCTATTTTTAGTGGCAAACATGAATCCCTTAAGAGTTGAGGCGCTTCAGAAATGATTTTCTTAGCCTGTTTTCATTCAGTTTCACAAAAATTCTACTTTTGGCTTGTAGTGTCCATAGTCCTTGGAGATGAAAAAGACATGGAAACTTGAAGGTAAACCTGTTTATGTCTTTTGGGCTTTTGAGAATAGGATCCGGAATGTTTCTTCTGAGTATAATAACAAAAATATCTCTTCTCCTTTCTCTAGCCACCTTAAATCTAACAGTTTATCTAACCGCTAAAATATCTATGCCTTTATATAACTGTGTTTTAAAAGACACATCCCAAGAGTTTTAGTGTTGATTTAATAATGCCACAAATGCCAAATATTACACTAGATCTTGTGCAGTCCAAAAGTCATTTTAGTTTTATAATAACTAAAAATAGCACCAAAATGTTGATGAGGAAGCAGTTTCTCTTTATTGCTTAGATATACCAGTAAAGCATTAAAAGAAAAATTGTTCTTATTTTTAATGTAGTTCTCTTTACATGTTCTTACATATTTTTGTTATTCTTTTTCTTTTCTCATTTTAATTTTATAAACTGAAAACAAAGAATTTAAAACTAAGCAAAGCAAACAATGTATTTGGATTGAATTTAGCCAGCTAGCTTTTCCCTGACAATATAACTTGTGTAATTTAAATCTTTTGTGGAGGGGCAGTTGAGACTATATACATATCATTATGTATATAGTTCAGGCTGCTTTGGACTCATTATGTAGCCAGGCTGGCCTTAAACTCACAATTATGCCTTAAATTCCTGCCTCAACCTCCAGAGTGCTGGGATCACAGGCGTGTGTCACCATTTCAGACTCTAAATTCTTTTGAGTTCAGACCATTTAAGAACTATTTTAATACCTGAGTCACTGTTCCAGTTTTAGATAACTATCGCATTCTGAATCAGTACTTGAACTCCATAAATTACCTGTGGTATTTTTATTACAAAAGAAAAAACAGCCCCAAATAAGTGAATTTTGTCTTTTAGTTATTATTCTATTAATATTTTCAATTTGTAAGTACATTTAACACACACATGTCCTATGTCTCTTCTCTTTGACTGTGTATCCTATTACTTCTGTGAGATTGAATCTACAAACTCCTAGCAATCACTGTACCACTTTGCATTATAAAGTAGACCCTACCATGTTTTAAAAAGTTGCTAGCTTTCGAGAAGATAGTCTGACTATTTTAGAAGCCATGACTAGTTCCTCTGGGTATGATACTTACATGTTGAATCTGTGCAATGAAAGATAAGGTTCCTAAGTGCTACGTGCAAGGAGATTGCATGGGGAGCTGAGACTCTCCTGCAGCAATTACTGAGAAGTGGTGACCCAGTGAGGTGTGATGCTTATAATGCTAGAGGGCTTAGGAAGATTTGTTGCTCATTGTGGAAATCTTGTTAAGTATGTTCAAATGAAGGTCAAGTCTTTGGGCAACATCAATCAAATGAAAGAAAAAATACTTGCCTTCAATCCCTTGCAATAATTCCTTATTTGAATGCTAATATTACAGTCACAAGTTGGACCTGAATACCATTTGAAAATTCTCCCTATTCAGGATCTTTTGTTTTGGGGAAAAGAAGCTGAAAAACAGGAATGGGCACTCTGAATACAGAGTGGTTTATTTTTAAGGCTTTATGCTGGTTGTTCACAGGGGAAGGATTAAGGATAAGCTTTGCAAATTAGTTCCCTTATCCAAGAAAAGAGAAAAATTATGCTGAAAAGTTATTTCCTATACACAATGTTACTAAAAGTTCAAATGATAAACACAACCTATGAGACTCAGGGTCTCCACTGATGCCTTTCCTCCTGTCTAAAGGTATCAATATTATGAAGGCTCTTTACAAGGCTCTAAGGCCCTATCATTCAACAGCTGGGTGTGAAATGTCAAGTTTGGGGAGCTGGGCATAATTCTGGTGCCAATGAAGAAATGATCTAGATTACTATGGGAGATTGTACGGAATGAACCATGGTAGAATTATTGCCTGAATGACTTGAAAGAAATCCAAACCTGTGGTGGGACTAATCAGATAACTTTTACTGATTAGATATCTGACACTTGACTACACTCATTTTCTCCTTACTTATGAGACTCCCTTTCAACAGCATGAAAACAAAACCCTAGTAAAGAATTAAGAAAAAAAAAAAACTTTCACCATTCCAAAGATTAATTTTGATTACTGAGAAAACATGTTAAGCCCCAAATATGGGACAGCTACCAAGAAGTGCTACAAAGAGGTGGTTGGAAGAAGAAATCCAAGGTGGATGTGGCCAGTTGGCTTCACATATGGGGCCCATTTGGTGCCAAAGGAAAGACTAACCATCTAAATTCAATCAAAGACCTGTCATGATATAAATTGTAACCACTCTCCTCTCTCTTTTCTAGTATTATAGTCATATTTTTAGCTCTTTATTGTTTCCTACCAGTGACACTGCACAATAACTTCCTTTTATATTTGATTAACCTTCCAAATTGTATACTTGTATTGTGTCACCCTACTGTTAAACATTGTTCATGGCATTCCCATGTCTGTAGCAGGAAATCTTGCCATGCAATAGCAGCCCTCCTTAGGGCAATGGATTGATGTGAAGATGAGAGTACGTTTCTAGTATTGCCATTTAACAGACATGCTTCCTTGGCGAATGATTTAATTTTTCCGAGCCAAAATTTCCTCAATGAAAAAAGGAGAAACTAACTGAATAATGAATATAAGATAGCAGCATAAAATGAATGGTGAACAAAGGTAAAATATTTGTATTAGAATTTCAACACATATTTTCTATTCATTTCCCTCAAGTCTGATCTCTAAATATATTATAGGTATCTACTCTTTCTGTGCATAATTTTGACCACTCGCAATGCTGTACTTCCAGCTCTGTCTTTCTGCTACCTGGAACAGGAAAATATGCACAATTGCCTATTTCCTCCTCTCAACTCCTAAAGCAAACAATAGTTCTTACGTACGTATTGGCCATGAATGTATTTTTAGGTGCTCCACATTGCTTTCCTAACAGTTCTATATTTGCTTTCATTTTATGGATGGGAAGATTAGGGTACCAAAAGTGAGACAGAGATACAAGATGCTTTTCCCAGGGATAGAGAGCAAGGAAGTTCCAAAGCTAGTGACTGCAGACCAGCAATTACAAGAAGAAAAGGCAACTTCCATGATAAGGTAGAAAAAGAGATAAGAAGAGTGGTTACTTTTGCTGTTTAAGAAAATTGTAGCTTTGGTGGTGAGTTTTGAGAGTTCAGATTGTATGTCATTCTGTAGTATCTAGAAGCTCTAAATGCAGCCATCTATTGTTGATCTAACTTAGAACTGATACACAAGGAAGAAAATTAAATCAGGATATGACCCTTGCAACTGCATTGACCACTCATCACTCTGGAGCCCCTGACCCAGCCACAGAGCCTTGGGATGGCCAAAACCCCAGGGGTTTTCAAAATGTGCTTGTTTCAATCAATGGTCAAACAGTTGCGATTTTGTGCTTTTCACTACTCATTCACTAAAACCCACTCTCTGTTTCTTCCTAGGCACACAGCAAAATGACATTTTCTAACTTCCTTGGCACTGGATCATGTGACTGAAGCAAATGTCATGGCAGAGGTGTACTCTTGTCAGCCTGGCCCACCACACCTCCAACTTACGCTGCTTCTCCTTTGTCTCCTGTGAGATGATCGCTAATAACAATGACTCAAGGAAAGAACAATAGTTCATAGCATATGAAAATTACACAAAACTCAAATTTGGGAAGTGTGAATCAAGTTTCACTGGAATGCAGTCATATGTATTTATTTATGTATGACTGCTTTAGTACTACTAGGGCAGAGCTGAAAAGTTATGACAAGAATATGGCCCTCAAAGTCTCAAATATTTATACTGTGACCCTCTACAAAAGAACTTTTCCAATATCTGGTCCAGAGTTTCCAAAAGAAATACATAGTTGAAGTAACCAGACCCTCTGTTAACCCAAGCAGGACCCTGGGGAGGAACAGATATCCCACATGATCTCTGTCTTGCTAAGGGTTCAGCATCTTCACTACCTATTTCAAAAGGTCTCAGAGTTAAGCGTTGTTCCTTGACATAAGATAGAAACAACAATCTTTACTGGTTAACTGGAATGTTCTGATGGAATATGGCAAATGAGTTGCTCCTTGATTTTTAGTTTCCTTAGTCCCCTACACGATAACATCCACTATGCAGGTTTAGATGATTGAAACTCATATTATGACAACTGAGCTTTTCTTACAAGCCTCGCATGCTATAAAACAAACACTCTAAGCGCAGCTACAAGTTCAACAAGTGATGTGCTTTGCTTACTATTGGTTGTGGCCATGAGTAAGACATGGTAGACATTTCCAATTCCTGTCACAATTTAATTCTTAAGAGAGTTCTATGGGTCAAATAGCTGACTAAATGAATGAGAAGATGAAGACTCCACGAGAATAAAATAATTTGCCCAAGGTCAAAGAGATAAAGGCAAGAGCTAGGAATTGGCTTTAGATATACCCCAATTCAAATCTGGTGCTTTTTGCATGATAGCACAGGGCATATCACACATAGATAAATTTGAAGACACTACCACCATATTACCCTCTGGCCACCATGCCAGGATTCAAGTTTAGTATACTGCATTTCTGACAGTCAAATCATACATTCAAATATACCTGGTGTTTATCAAATTTTTAATTTATGCCAGACATGGTTCAAAATGTTTTCTATGTTTGGTATCTAACCTCTCTCTATTCCGTATCTACGAAAGTCTTAATCATGTCAATGTCATAGCATTAATGTTAAATTAAATGAATGCTAGATATTTAGGAAATTTTTAAAAAGTCCCATGAATAAACACATGAAGTTTTATGCTATTCTTCTTTGAATGCTATCTTAAGTGTTCATGTTTTGGTGTTTGTATAAAATGAGAAGTCAGACTCTATACCCTTAAGATTCATTATAATCCAAATTCCTTTGAGACACGAGTGCTAAACAATAATAAAAAGAAAGTGTTGAAAAACAATAAGGCATTTGGTACGGGTGTCGCAGGAAGTCCTCCCATGGGAGGGGCATCACACTTGAGTCATCAGCATGATATTTACTTGAAATATAAATCTGGAGTATGTACAAAAGGTGATCAAAATATATAGTGAATGTCTAAATTGTAAAAATTATTACAGTAAAAGACAAGTAGCTACGAATTCCTTTCTCAATACTCCCCGTTACATCACACATACTTATCCCATCATTCTTGCAAATGTCTGCAAGTCCTCTTCTGTCTTTATGAGGTGTTATCAAAAGAACAGGGATTGCTGTTGCCAGGTGATAGCCAATGGAAAAGCAGGCTTGGCTTGTGAAAGCATTACATGGATCTGGCTCTGTGCAACTTCTGGCTCTACCCCAAAGTCAAAGAGACCATGAAAGCTGAACATTTTGAACACAGTCAGGACTTCAAGGCACGTATAACAGCACAACTAAAGACACTCATGAAAGAGAACCTCCAGAGTGGCTAAAGACAGTGGCAAGGTTGACAGGACAAGTGTGTTAAAAATGTGGGGCAGTGTTGTGAGGGGAATTAGTAGCGGTGTGTCTTTCATTGTAGTAATTTTAAAAATTTAAATATATACTACATTATTCAATTACACATTGTACTTTGATAGTAACAATTGTATTATGTTGTCTGTTTTAAAGACATCAAAGAAATTTTAACAGAAGACTAATTTTCTTTAGTGAAATTCATTAATTTGGAATTATTTTGAAACCAACTTTATAAAAGTCATTAAGTGGCCAGATTGAAAAGGACAAATATTACATTTTCTCTCATATATGCAATATAGTAAAAGAAAAAAAAAGACAATAGGAAAGTAGATGGGAGATTAGTAGAGAAGACAAAGGGAGCTGGTGTGGTGGTGCACACCTGTAATTCTGGCACACTGGGAAGCTGAGGTAGGAGTATTACAAATTCGAGCCTTGCCCGGGCAGCTTAGAGATTTAGTGAGACCCTGTTTTAAAATTAAAAAAAAAAAATTAAAGGGCCAGGGATGTAGCTCATGCAAAAGTTCTGGGTTCAATCCTCAGTACTATAGGAAAAAAGAGGAGAAAGAAGAGGAGAGGAGGTGGAGGAGGAAGGAGAAGAATGAGAAAGAGGAGAAAGGGAAGGGGAAGAAGAAAAGGAAGAAGAAGAGGAAGAAGAGAAAAAGAACAGAGGAAGAGAAGAATCAAAGGAGGAGGAAATGGAAGTGGAAATGGGGGCTGGGAATGATCAAAGTATACCCATGCATGAACATGCTAAAATAAAACCCATGAGTGTATACAACTAACATGCATTAAGAAAACATATTAAATAAAAACAGCTAGGGCACATAGTACTAACAACATCTTAATTTATGGTAATACCCATAGACTTTACTTTCCCCCTAATATACGTTTCTTTCCTCTTCTCTAGTTGAGACTGTGCTATACCCAATATCCTCTTTTTATTCCAGTCACCTTTGTTATAAAAATACATACCACATCCTTATAACACCCAACATGCCTCTTCCCACAGCTAGGATTACACAGAAGGTGGGACATTCTCAAACTTTTTTTGGGTACACATTGCTGTAACATGTCCTAATTTTGTATTATATCAACCAGATCCTATATCCCCTATTGAAAGGCCCACTCATTGAGTTGCCTAAGCTACTGTGACTAAGCTACTTCTCAAGTATCTGGTTCCCATAGAGACTGGAATAGCTATCACATTGTCAGGCATTCATTTCATTATGTGCACATAGGGGAAGGCCCAGCCTCATGCTTCTCTGACAATGCTTGGAACACACCTAAATCTGTACTCCAAAAAAGAAGTCTTTCCACTGAGTTTAAGACATTAGGGAAACAAAAATGACATAAGGCATTCTGATCAGCTTGGCTATTATTACTGTTTGGAAGACTGGTGATTGAGCCACACATTTTTACAAGGTCTGACTATCACATTTGAGAGCATACTAATGAGGAAACATCAAGTGCTTTTTCATCCTTCTGGTTATGACTCAATATTCCCAGCAACACACCTTCAAAAATTACCCAGACAGGAAGAGGTATCTCTGGGCATTAAGAAAACAGGTTGAATGTGGTGTCAAGCACAGAGCCGGTGCTCAGTGTTTAGGAAGAAATCAAACGAGTGTCTGAGGAGCTCATAAATTGTGAGCTAGTGACTGTAAATCTGGCACCTCCAACCCTGACCAGCTCGCCCAGGTGCTCCAACCCACTTTCATCCTTGCCTAGTCTAAGTAGGTTAAATACCAGAATCTCATACTTGACCAACATGAAACTTTCCACATCAGATTTTTCTCCCTCTCAGTAAATACACAACTATTCTCTAAATTACTTGAAGTAAAAACTTTAGAATGATCTTTCACTCCTATTACTTATTGCTCACTACCCCAATTTAAATTATTTTTAATAAATCCTTTTCTCTACCTGCAAGATAATTCTGAATCCAATCCATTCTCTCCAACTCTACTGCTAGTGATTCAAATCACTGCTAAAACCTCCAACCTGGGTCTCCACTTTTTTCCCTTACTGTTGATTCTTAGCTGAAGTCGACTGCAAAATGTAAACCAAATCGTATCACATCCTCCTTGAAAATCCCCCATGATGTCTTATGACATGCACAGTGAGATTAGCCCTCTTGGCTATGGCTGACGGGCAACTTGGAACCGGCCTCCTGACCACGACTCCGTGGAAGCCCCATCTCCACCACTAAGCTTGGTGACATAGCATAACCAGCTAACTCGTTCCAGCCACTGTGTTTGCTGTTTCCTCTGCTTACAGTGCTTTCTCTTGATCACCTCATGGGGACCACAGGTCATTCTCACTTCAACCCAACATCACACTCAGGAAGATCTGCAAAAAGTGGGATTTCTGAAGTTCTTTCTCTGTTTCTGTCAACTTATCAATGAAGGGTAAATTTATAGTGGAATAATTCAGATCACCCATACTTCAAAGAACATATAAATTTGGCTTTAGGAAAATATATGAGGTAGAACTTTTTATCAATGTCCTACTATGAGAAAACTATGAAATACTAATGGTTAAAACTTTAAACAAATGAAATTGTGGTACTCGTAGGACAGACAGATGGTCTGTTGATGGATGGCCTGCCTTTCTTTCCTCTTCTCTTCTCTTCTCTTCTCTTCTCTTCTCTTCTCTTCTCTTCTCTTCTCTTCTCTTCTCTTCTCTTCTTTCTCTTCTCTTCTCTTCTCTTCTCTTCTCTTCTTTCTTTCTTTCTTTCTTTCTTTCTTTCTTTCTTTCCTTCCTTCCTTCCTTCCTTCCTTTCTTCCTTCCTTCCATTTTCCCTCTCCTTGTGGTATTTTTGAGCCAGGGTCCTGCTTTGTATTTGAGGGTGGCCTTGAAATCACTATATAGCCCAGACAACCCTCCTGTCTCAGCTGCCTGAGTGCCAGGATACAGGAGTGTGCCAGCACCCCTGGGAAGACATTACTTAAAAAATATTCTGTATATAGATTTTTGAGACTTTGAATAAAAAACTGTAAGAAGCCAGGGGTTTATAAGTTAGGCTTAAATTCCATATGCAAACCAATAATTTATGGCCAAAGACTGACATGGGTTAGTAGACAATGGGGTGTGCACCGTATATTATTATTTTTTACATACAATACCAAGGTAGGTAGGTATTATAACAACTCCAACATGGAGATATTAGTCTTCCTGCCAGTCAGAGACACATTACATACCATATAAATAAATTTTGCCTCAACAGTAAGGAACAAAGACATATACAGCAGGTGTTTTGAAAACAAAATGTCAACCTTGCTAATCAGTTAAGACAATAGCCAGTGAAATATCTGCTCCATTAAATACTAGTAAAAGGACATGGCAAAAAAAATACTGTACCTCACACACTATCTTTCTATGTAACCTATATATTTTAAGTAGCATTTAATTACTTTTATTCACTGGGATTTAGAATAAGAATAAATTTAATCCCATAAAATCTGTCTTATTTTAAAGAGCTAAAATTCTTCCTCATTCATTTTCGTATTTTTACTTTACCTATATATTTGACTCTACCAAGTTATTTTCCTCTTTACATATTTTCCTTCATGTATTTTTAAATTAAGTTAATATTATAACTTACTTTAAATTCCATTCATATGGAAAAATACATTCTAGGTGTATTGACTCCAAAGATATTAAAAACCAATGCCTTTTGTACTCACCCTCCCGTATCTGTTGGCATAGGACCCCGTAAGCAAAGAATGGAAAACGATGATCGTCTCATCCAAGTCCCAGATAAACACTCTCTGCAAAGGAAGAACCAAATCAATGTGTCTTTCCCTTGCCTGAAAAAAAAACATTATCTGGCTAACTTCAGCATGAAAAAGTAGTATTAAAATGTAAGACAAAAAACTTGAATTCATTCTTTCTTTAACCCCAACAGTTCCAAATAGCATCTCCCAGCCTATTTTCAGATAGAACATTAGACGAGAAGCGAGAGGATAATTATCCTAGCAATATTAACATAAACATAGAAGAGATAAGAGATATCCTTTCTACTTCTATAATAGAATCTCTGTTTCAGTTCTGAAGAAATGAAAAATGAACTATAATTAATCTGCTTACAATTTTGGAGATTCAGAGGACCAATTGAAATTAATTTGTCTTTTTCTTATTTCTGATCTCTGCTCATTAAGAAGTAGGCAAAGAATAATGCTTGCATATTACTCTTATCAAGGTAAATCTTAAACTTTGCACACACAAAAAATGAAGCTTTACATAATCCTTCCCCTTAGGTTAGGTATGGGGCAGTTACGGAAAAGACAGGACATGGAGTCAGCCTTCCATATCCATAGGGTCTGCATTCAGGAATGAAAAACTCTCAGAGGAAGTTATATTTGTACTGAACAGGTACATTTTCTCTTTATCTCCTAAACAGTGCAAGATAACAACCATTTCTGCAGCACGCACAAAATATTAGGTACTATAAGTTAGAGATGATGCACTCAGGAGAATGCACACAGGTTATATACAAGTACTATATTAGGCCATTTAAATAAAGATCTTGAGCATTATGAGTTTCTGTATCTGCACAGGGGTCCTGGAAATAACCCTCTGTGGATACCAGGGGTTGGTTGTATTTTTTTTTTGGCTGAGTTTTTTCAGTTCAGGTTATAGATATTTGATAAGTCTATCACTAAGCAGATAATCATTTATACTTTTGGCCACATGGGTATTTTTAATTTGATTTGGAGCAATACATTTCAAAAAAGTCTTTGAGACACCACAAAAAGACTCCCAAGCTGGCTTCCCTTCTTCTTGTTCCCACTCACTCCAGTACATGTTCACGCACATAGATACTGCTGGAAAAAATTTCATCTTCCCAGCCAAAATAGCCATGTTTTCCATCCACCATCAGATTTCACTTTGGCAAAAAAAAAAAAACAAAAAAACAACAAACTTAATTGCAGTGGGTTCAAGGCTGTGAAATCTACCACCCTTTCAGTTCTTACTTAATCCTGTCTGCTTTTGAACTCCACCAAAACATGTCTCATAAGGTGATTACCATTTCAGTTTAGAACATTCCAGGTTTTCCTTTCTCAATATGCAAGCCCGTCTTCAATTTCAAAGTAGATTTTATTAAGTATTTTTAGTATGGCATTTCCTTAATTGAAATGGCCATGGTATTGAGCAGTACGACAGAATTTTGTTTAAGCAGAATTAGGTAATTTTTATTACCTTAAATGAAAATAAATAGATGTTTTACTATCTAATTAATATGGAAGAAAATACTGAACTAAATAATTGCATAGATCTGTGGGTGTAGCTCAGTGGCACAGTACTTGCCCAGCATGTGTGAGGTTCTGGTTCAAATCCTAGCCTTAAAAAAAGAATATGGAAGAGGAAAATTGCTTTACTTATTACTGATATGAAAAAGAAAGCAACAACAAAAGCATTTGACTTCTTGATTACAGCTGTTTACATAGAATTTCTACAGAACCACCAATTAGCTGTAAGGTGCTGTGTTATTTACTTGAGTGTTGGCAATGACATACCTCGAGATCAGAATCTGGGGGAGGTGAAGGATTATTGTTTCTTCTTCCCCGTCCACGTGATTTCCCATCTGAACCTCGTCGCAATCGATCGGAATCTGAATCTTTAATAGGAGTTGAAGGACTGTGGATTGTACTGTATTCTGTAAGAATATAGGAAGGACTTTCATCTTTTAGCTCTATCATCGTGGTGCCAAGATCAACCTTATTTTAATTCAGAGGGAAGTTTGAAGCGTGAAGTACATCCTACATTATCATTTATTTTCATTGGTAAATAATTAATGACGTATCTGATTCCAAGATTTGTTCTGAGAAAAAGCACGATCAGAAACAAGTAAACTTTAATGGAAGGTGAGAGCCAACAGACTGCACTACTTGATTTTCTGTGAGGTTCTCTGTGATTAGACAGTGCTCCCCACCCCATCTCATTCACTTTTCTCTTTCATTATACAAATGGCACCAGGCCCTATGTAGAGGTTTATGCATTCATTTCAGCTGTGCCTCTCCTAGCTACAAAAAAGATTCTGATTCATGGAAAGAAATGAAAAAGCGAACCAGCTCTGTGGAAGGGAAAACTGAGTCATCAGGTAAATTAGTCTTAGAAAAAATTGAAATCCCTATTTTCTTCCTCGCTTTATGTAAGAACAAGGGAGTGACAAGATAAGCAGAGAAGATGTGTGCACAATGCCCATGCTTCGTGTGGCACCCATCAATGGCTCTTCCTATGTCTTATTCTCTTTGAACCGAATATCCAAAACCAACCAGGCAGCACATTAAAATTACTCATCTGGCCAACTCAGGAAAACCACTGAAATAATTACATGGAAACCACAAAATAAGGAACAGCTCCCAAATGACTTGAAGGAAGAGCTGAGCAGTGATTTGGGGGTTATGGAAGACTCTTATCCTGTGTTTGGAATGAATTAAACACCATCTTACCTCTAGGTACAGCTGTTTGTTAGGCTGTCTAGTATGAATGAATAATCTCTACCTTCCCCAAATTCCAGAAGTCCAGGGTCCTATTGCTCCCTCCAAAAACTCTTTGACAACTTTCTTTACTGGGTAAGAGTGGGAATCTCTAAATCTAATTTTACAAATGGTTGTATACACTGTGATATTGTTGACACTTTTTTACCAGATAAGAAAGTGTGAAGAACAATTTTTAATATTCTATGAGCCACAACTGAATCCCCAAGGCCATCATGTGTCAAACTGTATTGTCTAAGTATTACTCAGTATTATTGGTAGTCTTTCTTAATACACTACCAGCCATAACTCTACCACCGAGGCCATCAACGTGCTAAACTGTATGGCTGCAATATTACTTTCAAGCTTTCAAGTACCTCTCAAAAGTGTTATGAATCACAGCACATAGGAATGGACTTTAGAGTAAACTCCATTTCTAAGTCTCATGAAGCAGCTCTATACCTCCCTTTAATCTTAACATCTAAATAGATTCCCACCAGTAGGGAATGAGATTTTTGCATATCCTCTTTCATCACAAACAAGACAGACTTATTCCTCATATGAACTGGTCATGTAATCTCATACCCATAAATCATGAGGATGATATATAAGCTTATTAATTATGATCAGAAAATCAAAGCAACTCCACTCAATGGATCACTTTAGTTAGTTATTTGGGATGTATTTTTGAGTTAACTCATCTTACAGAACTGTTAAGATGCATTGATGGCTGGTAATAGTTAATCATTCTTTAAATGTACATTAATATTCTTTTATTTCAGAGGTAGAAGGCTAAGACATCCTCTCCTTAAGACGTTCCCAACAAATTTTCCATATTTTAAAAACAATTAGGGATTCAAAAATATATTTTAAATAGTTAAGTGGAGTCTAAGTTTTTGGAAGAAAAAGTATTAGTCTTCCCTTTAAAAAAAATACTCTATAATATACATCTCCATGAAGAAGCTGGGAGCTGCCTTCTGATCACATGATAGTCTCTCTAATGGTTTCAAAATGAAGCATTCATTTTGTAGCTGGCAGAATAGGCATCCAATTTAATATGCATTTTAACTACTTCCCTATAAAAATCTATCTTGAATTTTGAGCTCTTTAGCTTTTGGAAATTCCTATTTGAGAAGAGCTAAAAGACATCAAAAGCAAGGTATTTTATCACATTTTACTTTTTCCAGATAGTTTAATTTTGCTTTCGAAGTAGTTTATCTTACCCAGGTTTTCTTAGCTTAGATTTCTTCTTGTTGGTTGTCTATTCCTTTAATTGCTGGTGTTTAACTTTCATTTAAAAACCAATTAACTTTTAAAAAATAAATTCATCTCATTCATCTTATTTTTTTTGGAAATAGAGACAATATAGTTAAATTAATAACTAGTAGTTTCTCTCAAAAGGAAACAAATTCATTGAGCAAAGTATACAAGGAAAGTTTTAAGTCATGCTATCTAATTTTTCTAGGTGGAGGGAAAGAATCCTAGAAGATGGAAAATCTGAAACCTTTAAATATTAATTTACATGCATACTTACAGGCCTCCCCTACTTAAGGAAGATAAAATTTTAAATGATGCAAGCTAGTTTTATAAAATCCCTTCCTTTGTGCTCTGTGAGGTGGAATTAAATTCTTTTAACTCTCTTAACCAGCTTTTCTGACTCTAACATCTCCTTCCTCTTGCTAGTGCAAAACAACTTAAATAATTTAATCTTCTAATCCACCAACAGCTCATGTTTCCTTAAAGCCCTTCCCAAATTGTACAACTTTACTCCCACTGAGATAATGGATGTGAAAATGCTTTTTCAAGTGCATTCATTTCAATTCATGAACACTGATTGGATGTTATGTTCACACTATTCTAGTCATTGCACCAGGCGCCTGAAATATAGGGATGTGCCAAATAGACATGGTTCCTGTCTTCTTGGGGCTTAAAATTCAGAGCAAGGCATTGACTGCTGGACAAAAATAAGAAATTGCAAAATGATATGGAAGAGGTTATGGCATGGGAAAGGTAGAATGCTAAATAAAAAAACACAGAGGAAGTCTAAGTAACTCAGATTCCCAGATTAATAGAAGCTTCTTAAATGTGGAGGACAAAATCATAAGTAAAGAAGGAATAAAAATATAAATATCTTCTAGGCAGGGGCTGGGGCATGAGCATGTGAATGTAGAGAGAGAAAATCCATGTCAACAAAAACAAAAACAAAAACAACTCAACCTGACCAGAGTCTACAGAAGAGAATAGCAATAAAGCTGAAGTAAGAAGCAAAGAATTCAACAAGGATTGGGGGCAGCAGATCTAGTATAGCTGCCGACAGGAGATAAGTCTGAGAAAGGGAGACTAGCAGGAGGACAGTTCGGCAATCAAGATGGTGGCATAGACACTAGGACAGGACAGTGACAGATCTGAAGTGTCATTAGGAAGTGAAATCAATAATGAACTGGCTAATTGGAAAAGAAGAAATATGGATGATGCCTATGCCTAGAGAATTTGGAATAGGTAGACTGTGATACTAATTATGGGATTTAGGGAAAAGAAGGGATTAAATGGAAGAATATAAATGAGAATTCAAGTTCTTTGGGCAGATTAAATTTGAAGGGTTGCAGGCATTCAGTAGGCTGCTACACTGCTCTGGAGCTCAGGAGAGAAATGTGGGCTGGGTTTTGGTTCTGAAATTGGCCCTGTTTATAATTAAACAAATGCATATAGTTATAGGAATGCAGTATGTGTAGAAGGGACAGACAGAGGAAGATAGGTAGACTGTGAAGAGTAAAACCAAGATCACTGTAATACAGAAGAAGTACATCAGGAAGGACAGAATAATAAATGACTTCAGAACAGAGAGATGTAAAATGAAGACCGAACCCAAGAGTATTTAAATTTTCAGTTGGAGATAGTTGGTATATATGGCAATAGAAAGTAGAAATGGTAACAGGGACAAAATTCCTAAAATGTTACTGATACTCTTGTAATGGCCAGATTCAGTAATTATTTTTTAGTCCTCCATATTCTTCTGATCTCT